>JARVGP010000077.1:0-94825 GCA_029876185.1 Mansonella ozzardi | reverse complement strand
TTTTTATTTTTTTTTTTTTTTTTTTTTTTTTTTTTTTTTTTTTTTTTTTTTTAAAATTGGGTTTTGACAATAGCGCAGATGGTAATAAGCGCATGTTGCACATGGACAGCTAATCCGTCTAAATTTAATTATTGCAGAAATTGAATGATCTTGTCTTGTCTTTTTTAAAAAAGAAATAAATACAGTTCATTTTTTCATTCTTACAATTTCGTTTCGTTTTGTTTCGATATTTAACGAATTCAGTATTCCAACTATTTGCCTTTTCACTTTTTTTCTTGGTGCAGTCGAAAATTGAATCATTTCTAATTTTGATAGTAAATTTATGAAAATTGCTTCGAATGATGGTAAGAATTTTCCCTGCTAACAAATTTAATTAGCGTTCTAGAAAATGAAAGCATAGATTATGGTTGTCAGGCTGATGATCTTTTTTGTATATATGGTAGGAGATAAGTATAAGCACTCTGAAAGTTAAAACAGTACAGGCGAATTGAGACAAGTGTGTATGCGAAAGTTTATTTGATTACAAGGGGCGTTATCGTCATTAGATGTGCCAATAAATAGTGACTATGACAGCAATAGTTATGCATTATTGTTCCAGTCTTACTGCAGCTATTCCAGTGACTATTGTTTTTCAATTTTTGCTGAAGCTCAGAATCTCACTTGAATCCTTTCATCGTAGCTGAACAACTTACTTTTTAGTATTCAGAATAGCTTTAAGAAGTAGCGAAAAAAGTAACAATAATTATTCCGTCACTTCGTCTACTTGTTAGTCCATTGCTTTCTTTATCAAATTTCGCCTGTTATGTAACTGATTTAACACCTTCACAAATAAACTAATTTATCAACTCGTTCAGCATTTACTCGCTGTTGAATTCTTATATACGTGAATAAAACATGGAATTATTGCCGATTCCGTAATTGTTCAAATGCATTTATCACCCATTGGATGTTAAAAATTTTTTACGATCCAGAAGCTCTCAGGTGAATCTGAATCTATCATAGATTCAGCAAATGTTGAGATTTCATTTCGTTCAAGAATTATTAGTTTTCTGGAACATTTTTTGCTATTGCGTTATAATTCATTATGTATGCATATCACAAAGGATTAAGCGTAATTAGCTTTAGATTGAATAGCAATAAGTCCAGCGAGATGTGCCATGGTTGACCTCCTTTGGACTTGATGAATGAGTTTCCAAATGGAGGAAGCCAATTCATCATGTCTATCCATGGATGTAAAAGCACATATGTAGGTAAATTGTTGGTTTTGTGACATAACTTGGGAAATAGTCTATACATTTTGTTTTTTAACTTTCAGTTTTGGGCCAATTTTGTTTTCTAACTTTCCAAACCAAATCTAATCGACTAAAACGCTTCAATACGTTCTATACTTTGAGCTTTTTTTGAATCTGTTAATGAAATTATATCTAAAAATTTTCAGAAATTTCATTTATTAGTAGCAAGATTTATCACACCTGTTACCGGAAGTGCATATAATTCCTGTCATTACCGTCCAAAAGGACAGAAGTGAAGGACATTGGCTTTTGTCGTCGCAGTAGCCAGTGTCAGTTGACATCCATATCTTCGTATATTATTTCTGGACGCTACTGGCCTAATTTGTTTACAATGCTTCAAATGCTTCGATTTCAATTATGGCTTTAATTACTACACTTTTCGCGATATTCCTTTGTTTACATGGTATGAATTTCTGTAATTTTGCTTATTTTTTTTTCTCTCTGGGGAAAAAGATCCCATTAAAACAAACATACTAAATCTTCATAAGTTTAAGCAACTGATCCTATCAGGATTTTACATCATTTGTAAAAACTTTGTAATAGCTTGTGGGCTTTGGATGTCCTTAAACTGATTACAGCGATAGATATTTTAAAAAATACTTGTAAATGCAACAGAATATGCATTGGGTTTGAAGAAAACAATTCTTAAATTGAATTAAAAATTTATTAAAGAATAGGCCCGTTCTTTTTTGGTAAATAAATAAGTGCAATAAATCACGATTGATCATTAAGTATAATAAAGTAATAAAGAAGTCTCCAAACAAGTCCTGTAAGAAGTTTGATGCTAAGAAGAAAATGCTAATTTTTTCACATTACAATTAAAAACAATGACAAGAGAAGGAGATTATTGGATTTTTGACAGATTTTTTCCAAAAAAAGTGCTAAGGTTTTTTTCTGCATATATTCCTTATCAGTGCGAGAGATTGGAGATCATTCATGTCAGTTCTCTAAAATATTTATTGCTTACACTAAAACCTACCTACTCCATTACCTCGAATAACAGAATTCCATTAGCTGTAAAATTGGTGTTTGCCATTTTCATTGAAAATAATAAATTAATTAAACGAACAGTATGAATATTAATTTAATTTCAGTCTTTCTGTAAATATGCAAAAAACTGAAAAATTTCGTAGTGGCACTGATTTCAAGATGATAGCATTGCTAATTTGGTTTTTTGTGAATACTCACAATATTTCATCTTTTAATTTTCGATATGAATGGAAGAAGTTTAGCGTCAGAAAAACTGAATTCATTTGTTATAAATTTTTTCAAGAATTTATTTGAAGTGGAAAAAAATTTGCTGTTCAATTTAGCATGGTCAGTGACTTTTTGCGAATATGCCGACGAGTTTTCAGCTTATAAATTATCTTCTAAGAATATAGTTAAGGGTAGTTTAAGTGAGCAAATTTTAAAACCTTCTAAATTCAACTCATCACTAAATTTTCAAATCACAATAATTGAAATTGATTGACCAACGCGGTTCCGAACAAACAGACAAGAAAGGAAAGGGAAAAACGAAGTATCGTTGAGTTTAGGATCTTTCTTTTTGTTAAGTACTGAGTTTTGTCTATTATTGTTTCATTATTAACTGCTTATTAAATGTCAGAAATCACCATTAACCGTGCAGTTAATAACTATGCGAATATAGCTGGTGGAACTTTTCGAGAAGTTATAGAATCTATATTCTACAAGTAATTTAAAAGTGAAATTTGAAACTTGAATAAATAATTAATAAAACTTATAGCTCTAAGAAATGAAATTGAATGACCCATTGCGATAGTCTTCAATAATTATATTTTAAATTATATTGGCGCTGACCTAAACTCAACTATTTAAAGCGAGCCAGAATAGCGAGTTTTGAAATTTAACTAGGATGAAAACCATTGATTTAGTCCAGTCATTTTACTTCAATTTATTTTCGATATATTAAATTTGTAACTATTTTGGAAGAGAGACTTTCTTTAGCGAAAACTTTTCAAAATTCCCTAACTTTAAAGAAATAGACTGAAATGATCATTTATTAGTGAAAAGTTTATGAATCCAATGAACCATAGATGAAATGTATTAGGATATTTAGCAAGGCCATCTGTCTTCATCATTTGAAATATTAATAGCAAGACTCATTAAAATCCCAGAAATATAATCAGCTAATTAATAACCGTGCTCTCATAACGCTATCAATTAACATTATTTTGTATATTAGAGAAACGTATTAACTTATAATTTTATAATTGTCATCCTTCTAATTATTAAGTTTGATTTCTAGCAATCTATGACAACTGGAAATATTAATTGTTGAATTTCGAAGTCAATATCATTTTTCGAAAATGATGCATTTGGTATATCACAAAACTTATCATCATTAACCGAATCGGACTCATTAGAATAGTTGTCGTAGTTCAAGAAATGTTTTAGAAAAAATATACTCTGCTTACAAATATATTTTGCATCCTCTTTGCTGACCACCTGGCCATTTTGTGGATTCACATCATGAATGCCAATTAATTATGATCAATTGAAGATTAGCTCTTGACACTCGTCTTTTCATCGACATTCCGCAGAGAAAACGTAATGAATGATTACATAAGCTTGACATGCGCACAAGAAGCTGACGAGAATGATTTCAAATTTTTTCGTTTCAGTACCTTCATTGGAGAAGCAAAAGCTGGGAGTTTTAAAGAAATTCTGGTATTTCATATTCTTGGCAAATATCAAATTGAACATTTCAAATCTTACCGATCTCTTTAAAGTTCAATTTAATCTAAATATGGTTAAAATTAAGAAAAAATAATCCGGTTGGTGTTTAATAATAACATAATTAAAATGATTTAAGGAATGCAAATTAAATCTTTTGAACCCAGCAAGCATATTTTTAAAGCAATTTTGTTTGATATGTCTTCGTATCTAAAAAAAATCTTGCATAAAACAGTGACCAATTTTGCATCAGTAACCTTCGACTATCAACCACTATATGATACAAAAAGCCTTTAATTTTATGCAAAATTTCCACCTCACTGTTTTGATCCCTAAGGAACAATCAGTGGTTCGATTGTTAGGCTTTTGTCGTTATTCGTAAATAAATTGTTCGTTCCATCATCTTTCCCGAATGATTGGTTTGGTTTTGTTTTACGTGGCCTAATGACTAGTCTCCCCTATATCTCGGTCACATATACGTCAAATTGGTAGTGTCCAAATTGACATGATAAATCTTTTAGCCAAGATAGCCGCAAAGCAGTGAACTATTCCCTCTCATAATCAACTCGGTCCTCCTCTCTTTTTATATCCCAGTTATTTGAAACACAAAATTTATTAGATAGGAAAAAGAGATATGCTTGAATCACGTTAAAAACTTAAAGTGTAGAACAACCGGATTGAATTAGTACTGCGAAATGTAAGATGAAAATTCACAGGGAAATATAACGCTTCAGGAAATGTTAACACAGTGATTTACTCTCTATAAAAGAAAATTGTTTTCATGACAAAAAAAAAAAATCCTTGCGACTGATATGTCGAATGGAAGAATTACAAACTAAAGAACCATTTTTCTTCTTTTCTGTGAAAAGAAAAATTTTGAAAATGCAGAATCGAACATCGATAGTAATATTTGCGTAAGAATAATGACTACTTATATCTCAATATTTTACGTAAAATGGAAATTTGAAATTGCATTTTTATAAACTGGTAATTATGAGGAATGGAAAATGGAAACGAAAAGTAAAGGAAGTAGAAAAAAAGCATAGAATTTAAACTCAACATGTGCATCAAAAAAAAAAAATGTTGAAAAACTAAAATAAGCTTCACATTGTATTATATAAATTTTGTGCTTAAAAAAAATCGAGATTTTTACCGAAACCCCAAGGAATATTTGCAAGAAGACCTCCTCCATATGAATGATGAATACTTCCCTTGGAGATATTTTTTGCATTTTTAAAACTCGCAAAGAATAAAGCTTTGAAAACTTATCTCTTCCGCTATTCTTTTGCATTTTCTAATTGACTGTGTAATCCGATTACTATTCAATAAAAGTCAATCAAAGGAAGATTCGGATGTTTTTTGCATGCTTCTTTTTTTATGCATTGTAATAAATCATTTCAGAATATGAGCAGTATTTTTCAAGCAAAAAATGGGCTTTTTCAGCTTTTGTTTACTGAAATATTTCATTGCATATAATCACATCCTTAACGAATTTATTTTTAGATATTCAATCTCTGACTACAGAAGAGAAATATCGGGAATGTTCGTTGATGGAACGATTGAACGAAGATACACAAAGACCCAGAGGCATACAGCAACGGGTCGTTCAAGTCTTGCTGAATGAACCCGCTTATCTTCATTGCATAATACCACATCTAAAACAAAATATGGTATTAGATCATTGATCCTCCCACTTGTTGTTAAATTAGAAAGATTTCTTTCTTCTTAGTCGAAAATTTCTGTTTATCTCTGATTCCATTTATTGATTATCAATTATTCTTGATTATTCGTTATAATTTTTTCGCAAAATTTTAATTAACACATGCTTAAAAAAATTTTTTTTGGCACTTTTTAAAAATTCAAACTGCTTTCTGATATGAATTTATTTCTGGTGGCCTGGACACGTTTGCGTGACGAAGCTTTATTAACTGCTGGTGAGCAATCATTTACCACTGATGCCAGATTTCAGATATCGCTCGAACCATCTGAAGTTGATTGGGTGTTAATTATTAGGCAAGTTTAATGATGCTTTGCGTCTGATTTTTGCTTTGCATTGATATTTGTGATTCATTTAGTAATTGATGTGCTTTCCAAAGGCATATTTGCCAGTTGAATTCTTCAGTTCTATTTTGATCGAAAGAATAGTCCATCTGTAGCTTAGTGAAAGTGATAATGTAGTAGCTAAATGCATCACAACGAACTAACTTGATATAATAGTGTACTTGGAAACTTTTGCTCGAATTTTGTAACAATTCAGTTAAGGTCTTTTATAAAGTTATTTAAAATTTCACTGTATGAATACTTATCTATTGGAAATGGTCGGTATAGAAATTCATAAGAATTTATTAGTTTGTATGTTTTATAATGAATAATTATTTTCATTAATGTTTCCACTGATTTCATATTTATAGACAAGCAAAAATCTCAGATTCCGGTTGTTATTTATGTGAAGTGAATACCGAACCGATAAGTACTGTCTATGCTGTATATTTGAATGTCATCGGTAAGGTTACAAGCTAAAACTTGCGGCAGCAGAGAAGCAAGTTACTAATTCGAAATATTTCCGAAAACCGATATTAAAACCATAAGAAATATAATATCTATCTAGACAACTTAGATATCATGATTGTCTTCTCTGGTCTGATTTTTCTGGCTCAAATAAATAGTGAGGTTATACTTGAAAGGTTTTCTCCATTTGATTCGAATATTTCCTTCGATGCAACGTACCGATCCGAATTTGATTTTTTTGAATTTATACTAATTTGTATTTTTCAGAAACGCACAATCTCAAAGTATCATCTCCACCAGCAAGTAATTATTTTATTTTTTGAACACTTAATCCTTAATGTTTTTGTACAGAGAAATAACTAAATATACAGGAATGCATAATTTAACTTCTTGACATTTAAGAAAATGAATCTTATTATTTGGTAACCAATAAAATTGTAGAAAATTTTTGCCTTTCCATTTTCATTCTTGCAACTGATTTTGAAATTCAATTCAGTTAAATATTGCATATTTAAATTTCATCTAAATTAGTTTTTATAGCACTTGTTGCTACTGCAAGCAATATGTTCTTAAATATTTCCATTTTCTATGGCAGAAAATTTAATTTTTATTGACTCAAAAATGTTTTAATGTTAATACACCGCTTTTTACGTGCAATATAAATATATAAAGCGTTTCTTCTACAGTAATGTCAAAAGAAATTCCCGCGGTAAAATCTTTTTCTGAAAATGAAAAGATGCTATATATTCCAGGCTTTATATAGTTCAGCTTGTAATTATGTAATTAAATCAGTAATAATATTAATGTATCAATAATTTTATCATAATAATAGTAAGTATAATATTCGAAAGTAAAATACTATAAAATATACAAAAATGAAGCCTTGGTTTATTTAAAATTACGAAGAAGATAAATAGGTGCTTGTGGACTAAACATCATTAATGCACTTAATTCCTTAGAAATGAATAAATTTTTTTAAAAGCCAAAAAAAAATTCCAATTAATTACAGGTTTGCTTCATCTCGATTGAATATTAGAATGTTTTTCTAAGTTTTGTTCTGAGCTTTCAGGGCGTACGACAAACTTAATGGCCAATATGATTGGCAATGAAGTGCTCCTGAATTGCACTATAACAGTTGGTAATGAAACAAACAGTATAAATGCTGAAGTGGAATGGTGTAGAGATGGACAACCAATTGATTTCAAAAATACTAAAAGTTAGCGTTGAAAATTGAAATTTAATAAGAACAGAAGATCAATAAAATTAAATTACTTAAGCTTCACTAATCAATCTATCTTTTTATAGTTATGTGGAATTTCTTTACATGTACCACTTCACATGCATTTCTGAACACTTTAGTAAGTGAAATGGACTGAATAACTTCTTCATTACCGTAATACGCATTGAGATGAGAATTTCTCAGAATACATATCAGAAGTAAAGAGAAGCACTAGAGCGATCGTTCATACGTTACGGATTCTTCGCGCCTCAAGTGAAGATGATGGAAATTATTCATGCAGAACGGTGGATGCACCAGAATCAACTCATATGCTTCACTTCAATACAAGTAATTTTTACATAAAAACCGGAATTTTCCATCTCACTTTGTTCCTCATTCATAACTTAAACGAAATCAAATCAATTTATTCTCTTTCTAATTATCTGGTAAAAATTAGATTTCTTCATCTTCTAACCCAACATGGCTTGTGTATTTTACATAATGACCTTTAAATCATTTCCCTGCCCGTTCGTTTCGTTTTCGATGTATTTTCCTCAACCATTTCGAAGCAAATTAATTTGCATTTCATTCCAAAAAATCAATCATGTCTTGGAACAGTTCACCTAAATTTTTTATCAAATTTTATCATATAAAAGCACTTCTGTAAAGATCATTAGCTCAATAGCTCATCTTTGGGTAAGCGAAAACAAGTTGATTTTAATAAGCAACCATTTTGTTTTGCAATATTTCATAGGTCATCCTGAATTTATGAGCTTCATCAAAACTTATTACCTTTGTTTGATGGTGCCAAGCCGAATCTCACAAATCGGTTTTTGCAAATGTTGCAAAGTTTAATTTTTGCAACTGCAAAAAAGTAAGGTACTTGACAAAAGAAATCAAAAAGTTTAAAAGTAAATTTTATGAGTTTTAAAAGCAGTTTGCAAAAACGTAAAATTTGGCCTTATAAATCCAATCTTTGGTGCTGAACTTGCAAAATTTCATTCCTGAAATATAAAATTGTCACAGTTTTATTTCCAGATCTGGCTCTGCGTAACGGTAGCCGAACAATCCAGAGGATATCTTGGTCTTCATCTATATTGCTTTTTCTTTTTATTTTAACTTGTTCGATCTCTCTTGATGTGTCAACAACAAATGCAAGAAGTGTTCAATTTTTCAAATTATGAAACGACAAGAAAATTGACTTTATTAATTCATGTTCCAGAAATGCTCCCAAGCTGATACATGATACATGTATGATATATACCCACATGATACACTTAATGCTGATTATATCAAGTGGCTCATTATCTTTGTAATAATTAGTTCGCTTATTTAACACTTCTAAACTTCTTCATTCTACAAGCTGAGAAAATTTTACTGATCGCATCAATTGTTTCACATCTTCCGGTGCTTTTACGATGTTTTACCGAATATTTTCACAGAAGAAAAAAGGAGAAGAGGATTTAATGTCTACTGATAAACTGTTTTTTTTAAAAGTTTTTTTGATCAGTTTGTGATTAAGTATTATTTCAAATGCTAGAATTTGATTGAAGAAATGATTTGGTCTCTTATTTTTTGTTTTAACGGTGCTTGTACAATCATGCTGTTTGAAATTACACTTCAGATTTTTCAGATAGAGTGAGGAAAAAGTGCAAAATAACGAAACTTTTGAGAATTTTAAGGAATTCACAAGAGATTTAGAAAAATCTGTAAAACTAGACTTTAAGTTTATTTTTTATATTCAGCTTGTTTCAAGTAAGCTTAAACAAACTGAATAACTTTCAACTCATAACACTTTGCAATTGGAATGGTCAGAGATTTGAAAGATTATCTTATTACAATCATAAATTCTGGAATGCAAAACACTTCTCTATTTTTAAAAAAAGAACAAGTAATTTCATTATCATTTTAAAATTCCAAACAGAGAGGAAAAATAAGACGAAATTAAGAGGCGTTTATAAAAAAATGGGCACAGAACATATAATCAGTTTAATGATCGAAATTATAGTGATCTTCTGTCCAGTCATCATTACTGCATTACCACGATTAATATCTTTCAATGATTATCGCATAAGTTGTAACTACTTTATTGCGGATGAAGCCATTCATGCTTCAAGCAGAGAAAACGCAACTTTTACTAGATATCCTTCGTACAAATCCATGAACGATCATCATTCTTGATGTCTATTTTGTAATGATGATGCAGATAAATGGGTCGTGAAACAAATTTCCATCCACTTACAATTACCGCATTGTCCCTTTTTTTCCTTTTTATTTCTAATCCTGTCAGGTGGTCTTTGTGCCTGTCTGTTCGATTATATACCGGTGCGTCTCATCAAGAACATTTCTTATTCCGAGATGGATGTCGGCACACTTGTCGCATATGTTGTTATTCTTTACAACTGAATTTCCTTTAAAATAGCAATTATTTACCCAAATCATCATTTGTATACACAAAAGTCAAACATACATCCAATCGAAACCTTTCATCACCGTTCAGCAGAGCATAGAAGAGCAGCAAAACTTTTCTAAAAATGTTATCCTAGATTTGATGCGCTTTTTAAAATCACTTTTCCACTTTCTCATGCTATTTTTATGATATTTCAAATTAATATCTTAATTTTATTAATAATCACATATTTACTATAAAGAGAAAATATTCTCAAAATCTTTTTAATAGAGCCATCATGCACTAATAAAATAAACCCTTACACAAAAATTATATTGTGTCTGAATTATTATCAATCTCAGCGATCACAATAATTCCACCCTAAAAACTTTATACTTTTCATTTTAATAGTTATATTTCACCTGAAAAACTTTAACTCTCAGGGGACAGCTTGCATTACTTATGTAAAGTTGATAAAATTTTGGCTCGAAATTTCTTTTTAAAGTAATTTTTAAGAGTACTCAAGGAAATTACCATTAATAGAGCAATATTTGACTATTAATGAGCTAATTGAATCATTTTACTACGATTTCATCCGATACTATGTGAACTAACTGATAGAGCTAAAATCCCTCATGTTAAAGAAATCCTTTAAATGTTGAAGGGAATCCTGAGATATGAAATGAATCATCATTCGTCTCATTCATCGTATTTATAAATTTCTCGAAACTTGTTATCAGACGACGACTTGCAATGTGAGAAAAAATTGGTCACTAATGCTATCATTTGTTTACTCTCTTCTCACTTCTTTCTCCATATCCATACTTTTTCTTGGCATCCAATCTTTATATCTTTCTTAATTCGTTTTATTTTTTCACATTTTTTAATCAGTTCTCGTTTCATTTTTTTAATTTTAATTCAAAATGATCAGTAATATTCATTCTTTTTTCATTTTAAAAAGAAATAGCAAGAAAAGTTAATTGTATGGTTGAAAATTCATCAAATTCATAGCTTTTTACATATCGACAAATGAACTTACATTATAATAATCACTTGTAATTCTCTAATTTCTATCACTTCCATTTCCATCAATCATAATTAACACAATTAAATTTCACTTCATTTTCTTATTGGTCTCTTAAATAACACATCTTTCACATATTATTATTTTTTGTTTTGCATATATTGAATTGAAATCTTTTCAAATATTATTTTCAGAAAAAAAAAATTTGAAAAGGAAAATGCTACTTCTGACTTATGGTGCAGTACTATCAGTAATATTAATCACTCTGTCAGTGATTACAGCAATTAATTTCGAGGACAATGATTTGGCTAAAGGTAATTTTTTTTCAAAGTTATTTCGAGAATGTCACATGAGATAGAGTATGATTGTAGTGTCTGTTACAATGTTTAATAATAATAAGAAATACAAATAGTTTGCATTCATTACTTATTATTGGACAGATTAGTCATTTACATTGCATTCTTGCAATAGCTGTCATTGATTCAATAATGTCAAAAATCAATTACTCGATGGAAATGTCCGACATTTCGTTTGATATTTGCTAGCTAGAATTTAGACCCATCAGAATTTAGGCCGATTGTTGATTTCATAAAATGTTTATTCATATTGCACTTCAGTATGTCGACCTTTGGACCGTCAATTGGATTTGCTGTTCATTCTGGATGGTTCCGGTAGCGTTAGTGGAAATACTTTTGCAACACAAATGGCTATGCTTAATAAGTTTGTTATGGAAAACTGTGCGATAATTTAAAAAGAGTGGAATTTTCCATATGCATTTCACTGCAAACTTCTGCAGCAATAATTATTTATTGCAGGCCTAGGCTTGTGTAGTGGAATAGCCAGACTTGTTTACAATTCTATTACAATGTCACTATCAATTCAGGATAGTCGATATGATCGAAATTGGCCCGAAAAACACACAAATTGCTGTAATGCAATATTCATCCTACACACGAGTCGAATTTAATTTCAGTGCCAATCCAGTTGGTTGCTGTTTCAAAGTTTCAAAAACTTCAATGTCAGTTCAAAATATAAAGTGGAGTGGATTTTAGGAAATTCCGAAACACAGAAATAAAGAGAACCCCACTGAACAAATCATTGTCACAGCCCAAAGCGAAAGAATATTTGAGTTGAAAATATTTCATACGATCATGACCAAATTAAACAAAATTACAGCCAGAAATTTCTGTAACGCTCAATTAAATGGATTATTTTATCTTTATAAATACACATATTGCCAATTGAGATTTTCGGAAAGGATTGGCTAACATTTATGGAAATGATTTCCTCCTGAAATTTGAAATTTTTTTTCTTCTGAAAATTTGAAAAAAAAATTTTTTTTTTTTGTCATTGAAAAATCTGTAGATTATTTGTAAAGATAATCGTCATTCTTCCTTTAGAGCATGAAAAGTGAAAGTTATTCATTTCTTAAGCAATTTTTGCGAACTACCCACTGTCTACTGAACACTGCTAGGAGTGGGAACACCTCACATCAAATTAATTTCCTAATTTTCACTTGTTTGTCGATCATCGACCATTCATCTCGAATGAACTTTCTCTCTTAACAATGAAGTCCTATTAACCTAAGCAAAAGTGTAGATCTTCGGATCATTTATTCCTTAATTATTTTTGCACATCCCAGGAATTTTGTAAAACTGAAAAGTACGAAATGCTGAAGCCAGTCTAAATTTTTCTTTTCTTTTCCTAAAGAATGATTGGTTTCATTCCAGAAGTCATTGAGAAAAAAAAAAAACGAAATTTTTATCGGAAGCTACTGCTGAACCATCAAATTTATATTTAATTAGATTCCAAATTATTAATAATCAGAAGGGATGAAGTCTTTCAGTATAAAACTTCTGCACTTTGAATCTGCTGCAAAAAGAAATTTTAACATTTGAACTCATAAAGCAATTCTAAATATTCAGCATTTCCTGAAAAAATTGAAAATTTTTCAGAGCAAGGAATTACTTCGCACTTCACTGCAAAAAATTCGACATATTTCGGGAACAACGAAAACTGGCAAAGCATTAGACAAGGCTTTACATGTTTTCCGGCATGATTCTAGTTTTGGAGCACGATTGAGTCAGGATGATGTGGCACAGGTTTTCAAATAATATTGTTTTTTTTTTTTTGACCAACTTTATCTGTCTACTCTCTTTACGGTTAATTTAAAAATTTCATCCTTAATTATTTTTTGGCAAATTTTTCTGCTATGAAACAAAGGCTTTTCTGATACTACTATTCAGGTAGCTGTGGTTGTCACTGATGGTCATTCACATGATGATCCAATACCAGCCGCAGTGCGACTTCGTCAAGCTGGTGAGCAATAGTAATTTATTCAAAATTTTGATACTAAATGGAAGATTTTCCTTCAACAGAGCTTTGGGCTTTAATTAAAATATCTTGATTTTTATACAGGTATCCAAATACTTACTCTTGGTATTGGTGCGCACATTAATATGGATGAACTGGTGGAAATCACTGGTAATGCAAACCTTGCATTCCAGAATCTGACTTCCCAGCCTTCCTTGGATCGATTTGTGCAGCAGTTCAAAAAGATTGCTGTTGGAGAGCATTGTGATTTTTCTAGAGGTAAATAACAAACTTAATTTTTTTCAAAAAAAAGGTCATCAATGAAAACTTCATTTCATTTAAAATTGATAAAACTTCCAAATTTTTATTTTTATATATTTTTTTTCAAATTTATATTTATTTCAAACTTCCAAATTTGCATTTTTAAATTTATATTTTTTATAAAATGAATATTAATTCAAATTTTGTTTAGAGTACCAAAAATCTAAAAAACTTCATCTTATCAAAATTGGAATAAAAAGATAATGTTAACGGCAAATACTATCATAAAAAATGAAAAAAAGTCATACTTTAGGTCCACTTGGAGCTGAAATAAATTGTCATAGCGATTCGATCGAGATTATTGTTTCCACAGTAAATCCATTCTATGGTCACCTTTACGTAACTGGTCAATTTCACCGTCCGGAATGTATCGCGGTTGCTCGAAACTCATCATCCAAAGAGATTCGCCTTTCAATGGATCTTACTTCATGTAACATCCAGAAACAGATGAAGGTAGAGCAGTTTTAAATAGCTTGCTGTTAATTTTTTTATTCTTTTACTTTTTTGCCGTTCAGATATATCTTATTTGATGCCTTTAAACCTGATTGAGACACTTTCCATAGTATTTTCTTCATCTGGGGACCACTTCTCTGATTTTGTAAAAGCATTGCCTGCATCATTAGGTGAATGAATGAAAGTAAAGTATTCACTGACTGATACAGAGGTACAGCCAAAGAAAAATCTGAAGTCAGTTAATATTTTTTTGATTTAAACAAGAAATTAATAACTTTTGATTGTCTAAGCACTAATCCAGTCCAAAAAAAAGAATTTTAGTAACAATCAACAAAATGATTGCTTTTTAATTAATCTTCCATTTGAAAATATTTCAGCAAAATCTTATGGGTACACTGTTCGAAACAAGTGTCATATTGAAATTTCATCCATTATATAATACAAAAGTGGATAAGGTTTTCAAGGTGCAATGTTTTTATCCTGAAAAAGCATCAAAATTGCCGAGAAAATATATGGACAACGGAGTGGCTATTGATAAGTAATAATATGATGTTCCATTGTAAGAATACCAATCGTTCAATTTCTTAAATTCCTTAATGTATTTAAAATTGATTTACAGAGAGGAATTGCAAATGCCCTGTTCTTACAAATTGGTGTCAAATCTGAAATCAAATGACAAGTGCAAACTAGAAGACGTCCGTATCGGCGATCAAATTATTCATTCATGGGAATGCGATAAAAGTATGAGTGATATGATTACATTTTCAAGTGACAAGTTAGAGTTTTAGTAAAGTAGTATTACGCAAAAGTAGTTACCAAAATGATCAATGTATTTATGCGTAAACTTCTATTATTTAGACTTCTGTTGCAAAGTTAAGCTGTAGATCTGTTATCTATTAGAAAATCTCGAGGTTTAACAGGATTGGAAAGATCATATTATCCTCAGAACGGCAAGTTAAGCTTTTATATTTCGAAAAAAGAGATAGGAAGTCTTTAAAAAACGCAAAAACAATGCTAAACTAAAATAATTGCAGTCGTTCTTCAATTCCAAGGATTTCGCTTCTTTTCTTGAGAATTGTAACTGATCAAACTGAATTTCTAACTCAATTTCGGATCTTATCTAGTTTGCTTCAAAATGTCTATAAATAGTTTTAAGCTAGGACGAAAGAGATTGAAATAATGCCCTGTGTCTAACATCAACTGCCAGTATCCTTCTCGATATGCCACCTTGCAGGTTCTTTTGATACTTATCAGTCGATGCTTGTTCACAGTTGTGTTATCATTGATCTGACCAGTGGAGTTAACAAAACGATCCTTGATTCGTCCGGGTAAATTTACTTCATCAAACATTTCATCTCAAATTTCTACAATTCACTAACAGCAACACAGCTCCCTTAAACTTTTATAGATGTGCACTTGATAAATCGGTGATCGATTCACCGGAATATGTGGAACCGTTGTCAGCATTTGCTATCGGTAAAGCAGTAAAATTTCCGGATGTTTCAATGATCAAAATGCAATGTCACCTGCGTTTTTGTGATCGTTTACTAGGAGAATGTGATACCATTTTGGTATGCATATTACACGCAACATTTTTCTTAGTAATATTTGCTGACAAACATTTCCATTGTTGAAGAGGCGATAGATGAAATTTACGTTTTTGTCACTTGGTTCTGTTTCTTAATAATTATAGAATTTCTGTTATATTCAATTTTGGTTAAATCAATGCTTCATTGTTTTCCTATTGAGGAACCTCTTAGAAATTGAAGTTTGATAAATGAAAATTTTAGCCTCCTCGATGCCGCAGACGTCGTCGAGCAGCGAAGAGAAATGATGAAAATATCAAATCTATAGATGCAACTTTAAAAGTATGATACATAAAATCGAAACTTAAAATTTTTTTGACCGCATCAGCTTCTTCGGATTCAAATAAACCTCATAAATTTTAGTCTCCATTAGTATAAATTCAGGAAACGAACCGATCCTGGGATTTCACAGGCTCTACTGATAACGATGATGAATACGAAGAAGAAATTGTGGAAGCGGTGACCTTTACAATAGCAAGAACAGAAACGACAACAACGACAACAACGACTACCTTGACAACAGTGCCACTACTAACTTTCCATCCATCAAAGCAGGAGAAATGTTTGTACTTTATACTTTTTGCGCGAAAAATTTGAAAGTTCAATTTAAAACTTCAACTTTTTCATTAAGCCTAAAATTTGGAAATCTTCACTTCCACAGCATGTTTGGTCCCTAAGCCAAAATTTCCAAATTGACAAAAATTTTAAACTGCTTCAAGTAATGCCATCACGTCGACGTTTAATTGCGATGGAACGCGTAACATCAGGAAGTCATTCGGTCAGGTCATTACCGCTTTTGTCAGCATCTAGCACACGCAAAACAGCTTGGAGCTTTCTCGAAGAATCGGACAATAGTGAAGAAACACCGTTTGAGGTTTCATCATCACGAACTAATAAGTTGGTTCTTTTTCACAACTAAATGCAGCGTTATCACAGCAGATTTGCACTGTTACAGTAGCTGCATAGTTTCAAAATAATACGATTGATGTCTATTTAATAGATGAAAACTACATAATTGAACTTAAGTTCCAGCCGATCTTCAAGCGGTCATCCACGTATTGCCGATTTTCCAGTAGGTGGCATGGATGTGAAAATTAACACACAAAATGTAACGATTGTAAGCGATGATCATTTGAAACAGCAATATCAAAAAGTAACTTTATTAAATATTTTAAATTTCTAAAAATTTGTCTTTGAGGAAAATTTTATGGTTTCGCACAAATGCCTAAAGAGTCAACTAGGTAGGTGATTCTGATTGAAACTCTGTCAGTAGAAGATATGATTCTCAAATATCATTTAAAAAAGATGTAAACATGGCTAAGGATAAGGGAATAAAGGAAAACTTGCGAAGATTGTAGTAATCTTTGTTTTGTGCAGTTGAATACATTACTAGTTAAATTGAATAGCAATGAATGATTCATGTGACATGTGAAAATTCAAGGAAAGACAGAATCATGCAACAGATTTTAGGAACTGAAAGAACAACAACAAAAGATGAAATCATTAACGAAAACTGTCGCGAAAACACCGCTAACAGTTATATCTTCGACTATATTCGATAAAAATACTACATCTGCGATTATTAAAGGCGTAGGACGAACAACGCAGCAACTGAATCACAACATACCTATAGTGGAATATACTGAGTTACCAGTGCTAGAAACTAAGAACAAAAACACTTCCATTAATAATTTATTCCAAGAAATCGAGAAACAACCGATCAATAAAGTTTCCATTGAACCGGAGGTGCCTTCTTTCGATACTCCTGAAATTTAAAAGAATTTCGACTATTTAAACATGAAATCAGTCTCGTTTACTTACTTCTTGCCGAAATAATTTCTGGACTTTCAAGAATTTGAAATTACTATGAATTTTGAAAAAAGAGTAGCAACTAGAGTGTGTTTTTATCAGGAAGTTTAGTTCTATATTTTGTTAAAATTGAAAGCGATTAATTTACATGAAATTAAGAAGTGGGGAGAAGAATTAGCGGATGAGATGAAAGCATATGTACAACTTGAACAGAGGATACAGAAAACGCTTCGATCTGATGCAGCTATAGTTGAATCACAGGTCGGTTTTATTTATCAAAAAAAAAAACAAATAAAAAATCAGAATTTTGAAAATTTCGAAAACCAAATTGTTGGCAATTTCTGAGAAATACGATTATTCAGATTATCAGCACACATGCTGAAATTTCAGATTATAAATGTCCGCGATTTGGAAGTAATGCGTGATCCAAACTTGAAAGAAAAATGGTGCAAAAAATAATCTTAATTAGAAAAGAATTACGTGAAATTTTTCTATTCTGATATATAGCAACTGAGTATTGAGAAATTTGTTAAAATTTCGAAAAGATGAATCTAAACTCCCAAACTTTCTACTTTTTTCCTGCTTTTCTTTACTGTGAAATTCTCCTGTGTTGGGAAAAATATGAAAAATACGAACAGAATGAAATTGAACGGGCAGATATAACTTGTTGTTTTGTTATGGGGACTTGATCTACCTCAATACAAATTTCATTCCATTTTTTTACAGGACAGAAATGTTCAAACCCCAAAACATTTCCAATTCACAGTTCCTTCGTTATATTTCTTGTTTCTTGTGCCAAAATAATTCATGCTGTTTAATGTATATACGACGTAAATCCTTCAAATAATCTAAAGAAATTTTTCCTGACACGTCTATAACCGGAAACTTTCAAGTAAGGAAAGTTAAATTTGCATATGATTTGAAATTATCTACAAATAGCGCCAGTGTTAAATCAAAGTTTGGAATGCATTGTGCAGTATCGCCAAACAAATGGCACAAAATTTCATTTAGAATAGATTACAACGTATGTCGGAAATGCAGCAAGCATATACAAATTGCAGAATGACAATATCAATTAAGCAAAGCAATTATACATAAATAAATAGAAAAATAGAAACTTAACAAAATTTCATGCAAATTATGATGATGTCACAACACTTCATTTAGCAGGAAATTTTATATCTTAAAAATTTTCTTAAATAACGAAAAATTCCTAATTCATTTTTCTGTTGACAAAAATCAATATCTATTATCAGATGAACGAATTTTTTGCACTATTTCTGCAAAGCAACAAATTGTGACAAAGTTTGTCGACAAAATAGTAACAGTTTTGCACTCTTCAGGATTTAGATTATCTTTAAGATTTAAATTATGCAGGCATATACAATATGCATATAATATAAACTCCGTTTAAAATAAATTACATCTCAGAGGCAACCAAGCATGTAAAAACATACATAAAAGTTGAAATTAGTAAATTCAAGAAATCGCCAACTGAAGAGTATAGCTGGGCAAATTAATGACAAAATAATGGTCTATATATGTATTCACCAAATATTTGAGAAATTTACAAAAATCCGAGATATGAATAACTTTCATCCACCTATGCATCTTCCTTAACACCGCTGTTACACTCCAAACGTTTGGAAAGCCGGAATTTGCAGTAAGCAAGCTCACTTTCTTTGCAAAGGTAGCCTTTGCAAAGATCCTATCTTGATATTTATTCTTTCCGCGGTCAAAAACTCTAAAGCAGACAGTCAAACGTTGTACTTACTTCTCCCATGTCTTATTAGCAATAAATAAAAAATTTCTGCAAAGAAGTAAGGAAATAACAATAAATTAGCAAGAAATATTAGTTCTTACAACTCAAAGAATGATTAAGAAACTTAGGAATGGAAGAAACTTCAAGAGTTCTCGTGCTAGCTTCATAAAGTAAATTAAATACAGTGATTTCATAATTGGTATTACAAATTTTCAGGACACGTAGACCATTACAAGGAGATAATTAAACTGGAAGACGCCGTATCTATTTCTGATAACTTAATTTTTCCTAATAATCTAGTGCAATATGGAGTATGTAGAATAACGATATGCAGCGAGGATTAAACATTCAGACCATAAATTATTTTTCAATGTCATCCCATAATTAGAGAAAAGCGAAAGACTGAAAAAAGAACCGAAAATTATTTTTCGGCAGCAATTAAAAAAAGGAAAACTGACTTCTTAAAAAAATTTGATTTAACATAAAGCACAATTTAGATATTCACAATATCAAATAAAAATTTCGAGCCAAATATTTCATTCTGCAGAAATTGTTTAAAATGATTGAAGAAATTTTGAAAACTCCAAGCAGAAATAAAATTTGAAAATAAAAACTATCTAGCGAACGATAGTAATATGACACAATGAAAAGTAAGAATAACATCTTTCTGATTTAAAGGAATTTTGAAACAGACAACAAAATGTATTTCATACAATAACCAATTCGCTATTCAGCTACAACATTTCCTCTTTTCATGTCGTCTTAGACTAGAGCCACCCAATCGCACACCGCCGCCACTACTACCAATATTGCTTGGTTGAGGAGCTCGAAGTTTTGCTTCTAATACTAACCGTGTTATGCAATTGAACATCTGCAATACCAAAATCGAACTAATTCAAAATCATGATTATTACTTTCCAAGAATTGAAGCTAATACAATAAAAAGTTAAGACACTCTGACTGGAAAAAATTGCTTGTGTTTGCCCGACTGAAATTACTTCTTATGAGTTTGCTATAAGCTTTTTGGATGAACAGTGTTCTATTTTATGAATTAATAAACATTGTAATTTATTATCGCAATTAATCGAAATATCTTAAGCCTTCTAATGGGCAATTAACCTAATAATTCTAATGTAGTAAGGCAAATGTCACCTCTTCAACATTGATATTTTCTTTAGCGGAGGTTTCAAAAAATGGGATTTTCATTGTTTCTGCAAAACGACGAGCATCCACTTCTAATACTACTCGCCGTTCCGGATCATCAGCTTTGTTACCAACTGCAGATATATAAAACAATAAAAAAGAAGCAGAAGACTCAATTAAAGATTTAATATGTTTTCTAAATTTATTGTTCAAACTCTTGAAATTCCAAATGTCATTTTGGACACAAGAATTACCGAGAACTTTCTGAACATTTTCACAATTAGTGTCAATTTCGTGCAGCCATCTTTTCACATTACTGAATGAATCACCACTTGTCACTTCATACACAACAATAACACCGTGCGTTCCACGATAGTAACTGCAAATGCTGATTTAACCATTTTTTCTTCAATAATGCGCTCTCGAAGTACCAATACGATAAAAATACATAGTAATGGCTTCAAGTGAACTATCACCAATCATGTTAATTATCTTTCAACATTTCGAATTCAACAAAATAATACGGCCGTAAATCACTGATTTCAAGTCAAAAATTACATTCTTAAATTAAATTAAAAAAAAGAAATCATGAAATGGAAGAAAAGAAACATACGTAGAAGTGATGGTGCGAAATCTTTCCTGACCAGCTGTATCCCAAATTTGCAATTTCACGCGTTGTCCACTGATTGTAACCGTTCGAATTTTAAAATCAACGCCAATAGTTGTAATATAATTCGCTAAAAAAAACTGAAGAAATTTGTACGAATTACTATTATTTTTCGTTAGAGCTTAATTTGCATTTGAGAAGTTAGATTTCAATTCAAAATTTTAAAATTGATTTAACAAAAACAAATAGATTAAGCCAATTCTTTGTTTTCTTCAGCAAATGCAGACTTCCATTTCTTCCATCTTTTTTAACTCATATTGGGAGCAATAATAATTTTTTCCAGTTATTTTATGAAAACTTACGGGAGAATGTATTATCTGCAAATCGAAGCAATAAGCTACTTTTCCCAACTCCTGCAATCATAACTTTAAATTGCTTAATTTGGTTTAATTTTTCAAAATAATCTATTGTGAATGAACAATGAATTTACTTACGAGAAAAATCTTCTAAATTTTTTTTTGACCACTTTATCCTTTCCCCTAAACTTGAAGAATGTATGGAAGGGTGTTGACTCTAATAGTTTTAATGCAGAAATCTTAAGAGTTTACCGCTATCACCAATGATAAGTAATTTGAACAGATGATCGTAATCACGCGGACCAGGTGCCGCATTCATTGAAATAATTTCTTCTCAGCTTCTTATTGCTATCGCGCTTCTCCCCTGAAAAGAAATTATCGTTTCAAATACGTGAACGTGAACGTTTCAAATACGTGAACATATTAAAAAAGGCAAATGAAATATATATATATATATATATACCACTGATATCGATATGAGATGACGTAGAGCACCTAAAACGAATTAATTCCTTAAGTTTATGTAAAATGTCCAAACAAATTTCATTCACCCAAACTGCCTAAACAAAGCTAAACAAATGACATAAAATAAACAAATCATCTTTTCGCATTACGGAAATAACGCAGCAACGAAATGAAGTACGTTCATCCCAGTTTAATTCTTCGGATAATATAATGATGCATATTGTTTCAAGGTTTAAATTATCAATAAATTTAAAATATCGAAAAAAGATTGCATCACAATAAGCAATTTTATTTCCTTGAAATTCGATTATTTACATTTCATCTTTATAATAGCCAAATGCGAATAAATATCTGAACATAACTAGCATTTAAAATATTAGTGAACTTTACACTTTCACTTATATATGTATTTGATGTGCTCTACACTTAAAAAAGTATCTTCGTAATATCATAAAGGATTAAGTATAAAAACAAGCTAATTAATATCAAAATATCTTCGTAATATCAAAGGATTAATTATAAAATAAGCCAATTTTGTGAGGAAAAACGAAAGTTAAACAAAATTACAAAAAAAAAAAATATTTCATTAAATTTAGCTCATCCTTTCCATAAAATTTAATTCATTTTTTTTTGATAAATTTCATTAGTTTTCAATTTTAGTGCAAAATAATAGATTTCATAACTTTATAATCTCAATTTTTTTTTTATCAAATATCATTACTTTTTAATTTCAATGAATTTTTTTCACTTGCATTTTTTTGTACTGGCATTAACAAGAACAATAAGGAAATCATTGTTAGGTTGAGGTCAAAGTTGATGCGAACCAAAGTTTAATGAGTGAGAATGGTAAAGTAATGTTAATAAATAAGAAGCAATCCTTGCAGTAATCTTCAAAATTTCGATTTAAGTAAAACACTTTCGTCTTAGAGTGTTTGCCAAGTGTACACACTAGTCTTCAAACTTTTTTTTTTCTCATTTCATTTTCATTTCTTAATGTTTCATTCTAAAATTTCTCATAATCACCAAATGTAAGTTGTCACTGAATGAACTAGCTAAATTTCTTTATCAATGGTTATTTTAACAACAGGAAATAACTTGTAAAGATAGCTAAAAATTTCCAAGAGAAATCTCACTGCAACAAATATTGGGAGCTTGGGATGCCGAAATTTGCACTCCGACTACCTAAATGTCACTGTGGACTATGCTTAGATTTAGGAAATAAACTGAATAGAGTTTGTTACCAGTGCTGTGGGAATGGTTGTCTGTTGTATTGGTGTTTAGCATTTGGGAGTTTCTTATTTGTTGAGGAAAATTTCTTGTTTGCCAAGGAATGTATTTCCTTATTTGTAGATAACTTTGTATTGATAAATGAACTATTTTTTGTCAAATCTGAATGACTGCATGAGAAATATGCATTTTCCATTGATGAAATGAGTTACTGGATGTCTAAGAAAAAATACTTCTCAAATGATTAATGATTCTTTTAACTTTATGTAGATTGTTGACTAGCGAATGATCTCTTGCTCAACTGATACAAGGGTGATACAAAGGGAACAAATAATTGATAATTAATTAATGCAAGTTAATTAATTAATTAATACAAGGACGAAAATTTCCGGAAAGAATCGCTAGCACTGCACCTTATGCTGCGACATTCCCCCCTTGAAAATAGTTTTAGGAAAGTATGCCGAAAAAGTAATGTCAAGTTATAGCGAAATAGGAGAGCCTTAATTACAGGGTGCACAGTTCTAAACGATATCACGCCAGTGATATTATTTGATCATCACACAGTAGTGATAATTACTTTTAAGAAAGTTATATTAAAATAGCTTTTATTTGTTATCAATTGATTAATGATATGGATTTTAATTGATTTGGTATTGTTATATACATATTTTGCTTAGGGTTCGTTTTTTTCTTGATTTTTTTATATTTTGGTTTTTTTTTTTTTTTTTTTTTGAACCATTGAGGATAGCAAAAGTTATTTCGAATTTCATGTTATCATTTATTTGCTGAATTCAGCCGTTCTTCATTTTAAGCTATGTCGAAGAGAGGACGTGGTGGTGCATCGGGAGCCAAATTTCGTATTTCTTTGGGTCTCCCAGTTGGTGCTGTTATGAACTGTGCCGATAACACTGGTGCCAAAAATCTTTTCGTAATTGCTGTATATGGAATTAAAGGTCGTTTGAATCGATTACCAAGTGCTGGTGTTGGTGATATGTTTGTTGCTTCTGTCAAGAAGGGTAAACCGGAATTGCGGAAAAAGGGTTTGTTTCATTCGTTTGTGATTTTCTCAGTAAAAGAACTGAATGATCCCTGGCTTTTTAGAATTGTTTTAGATGATTGAATAAATTGAAGAAATATTTAGTACTTACTTGTAGAGATTATACATCATAATCATATCATCTTTCTTCGTTTTACTAACCCAGATCCATTAGACAATGTTCGTAAGTGTCGATAATGTGGAAATGAGTCCACTTTGATCATTTAAATTAAATTTATTCATCATGAACGAAAAACTGAATAACTGAATAAAAAGCCGATGAAGATGTTTAAAGGATGGTTTCGCGACTATAACTTATAGTACTATGCAGAAATCCTTGGCTGTCTGAGGCTGTAAGACACTTCTAGACATTTTGTTGTTCACTAGTTTCAAGTCGTACTTCAGATAATTTTAGTTCTCTTAGTTAATATATGCGTTTATAAGAGCAAATTGTCCTGCGTCCCATTTTGTGTCTCAAATTTGAGTTGCGCTGTTCAGATGCAATCAGGAGCAGGCCAAGAGTTCATTTTCTATTTCGATCAATGATAAATTCGAAATTTCAGTTCTACAAGCAGTGGTCGTGCGACAACGAAAGCAGTATCGACGAAAAGATGGTTCATTCATCTATTTCGAAGATAATGCTGGTGTTATTGTAAACAATAAAGGTGAAATGAAGGGCTCAGCCATTACTGGACCGGTAGCCAAGGAATGTGCTGACTTGTGGCCTAGGATTGCTTCAAACGCTGGTTCAATCGCATGAAAATTGTTGTTTTTTGGTTAAATATTGGGAATAAAACGATTCATCAACTCCTTCCGCTGTCTTGAGTAGCAAAAAATGATAGAACGGATAACCGTCACACATTCAGTAGCAGCAACTACCAATGGAAACAGTCGTTCCAGTATATTTAGTTATTTTATTATCTTCAGAGGCTTGATTATCCACAAACTCTTCGCTTAAACCGTACATCTCCCATCAACCAATTAGAGATCTCTCTCTTACCTCCTGTGGCATCATTGAGATGATGAAACCTGACATCGATTGTATATATATAAAATCTCCATTATATGTCATCTGACCAAGCTAAGCTGAATAATTCCGTCCTGAAGCAAAAGATATTTTATCTTTTTACAGGCGACTTAGAATGATCAGCGAGTTCGAAATGCTAAAGGATATTTTACTGTTAGAGGATTTTTTTCTTTTCGTCGCAAAATGCATTATTGTTTGTAATGTCTAGATCAGTCGCTGGAACAGAATTTATTTCCTACAATACATACAAATTCATGGAAGTAAAATAAGCCATTTCCAGAAAGATTATATTCACATTTGAGTGGATTTTATGCATCTTGCTCAAGATTTGTTTCATCAGAGCCACCTGCAATATATTGGTATTCAACTAAAGTATCACACCGCATGTTTACATAAATGAGAGTAATTATCATATCTAAAGATACAATTATTATATCTAGAGTATTGTATTTGTTGATGTGAAGTCTTACCTGGCGGCTTTTCTCCTTCTGAAGGGGAGAAAAAAGCATGATTGAATAGTGCATTCTTGATCATTTGAGCCATCATTCCGTGCGTAACCTCACAGTTTACCTAATTAACAGAAAGTTCAAATAACTCAAAAATTTTCAAGCAATTTGTTACTGAAATCAAAAAGTGCGAAATATGTGATTCTTGCTCTGGAAATATCCTCTCCAAATTTCATTATTTACGAAAAGTCACACAAAACAAGAAGATATACCTAATAGAAACCCATAACGAATTAGAATAGAAGTACAGATGAAAATAAATATGGAACCTTTTTTGTGTCTTTAATTATCTTCGATAATTTATCCGCTATTGTTGTGTCTAGTGAACGCGGTCCCTGGATACTTTTGCACTTGCTCACCTAAAACTTAAATTTCATTGCTCCAAATAACATTAAAGATTGCATACTGACTACTGAACCATCCCTTTTAATGGAATTTGGAACTTCAAAAAGTTAAAAATTTCTGAGTTACACTTACATTCTGCAACTTCTGAGCAAGATCATTGATCTGCGAGGTAATGTAAGAAGAGTTGGTGATCAGCGAGTTGCTGGACAAAGTGCTGACCCAATAAGTGTTCCATAAAGAATCTAGGAGGCGTGAATCCAAAGCTGATTTGAAATAAGATACTTCCAAAGGATAATACTGAAAATATATCACATCAACTTGGAACCAGATAGAAAGCTGGAAGAGAGTGGAAACAATTCCGTCATAATTGTTCCGTAGTTTACAGAAGTTCTAGTACTATAATATTACTATCTTTTTATCAGATAGGATTGAACAGGATTCAGGGGAACTAGAATATAGTGGATATGGAATCTCTAAAAAACTGAATCCAAATTTTTCAATGGGATATTCGGAGCAGAGCAAATTTTTAAGCAGCCAAAAGTGGAAAATCCTAAAAGAAAGAAGCTTATAATAAATGATAAAGATAAAACCTGTTTACAATGAACACCAAAATCTTCAATTTTGTTTAAGGGAATCGACTGATATTCCGAAGGAATCTCGTCAGGAGGCTTATAACCCTTTGGATATGTTCGGAAAGCACCAAGTTCTACTTTACCGGCTGACATCGTTCGAATAGGATCAACCTGAAGTGGAGATGAAAAACAGTCACTGCTTTGAAGAAAACGAAAAATTGCTGTATGAGCAGAGAGATGGTTTTGATACTAGGATTAAATGTGGCAGCAGAAAAAAA
Source organism: Mansonella ozzardi (assembly GCA_029876185.1). Classification (NCBI taxonomy): domain Eukaryota; kingdom Metazoa; phylum Nematoda; class Chromadorea; order Rhabditida; family Onchocercidae; genus Mansonella; species Mansonella ozzardi. The sequence goes on along the minus strand of JARVGP010000077.1, from coordinate 67,893 downwards.
GTTGAAGGAACGTTGAGAGAAAACTTACCACAATTGCCACGAACGGCTCCTGAAACTGTTGATTGAGGGCTTGAGTTGATACGTCAATACCACTTAACCAACATCCATATCCTGGATGACTGTGGTACCATCCTACAACCTTAAATGAACAAATAAAACAAGGAGTTCTAAAAAATATATTAAGCTATAAAATCATGCTTATACGGCTAAAATGTGCGAAATCGATTAACAGAAGAGAAAATTTTGGTTGCACAATTTTGAAAAATTCAAACAACAGAATTAACCTTATGAAGTCTTCCTATTGCTTCTGAGCTATCTGTATATGTTGTCATATATTCGTACGCTTGAGCTTGAGCGTTTACTCGTGTTTCGGTACCTTCTACAGGTAAAGCAAAACTATCCACTACGACCAATGTATTTGCATCCACTTTACCCTGCACTAATCCCATTACTTCCAAATTACCACCGCTTCTTGCATGCATTACCATTTTAAGCAAAGCTAATGCAGCAATTTTAATTTCCTGGAATCAAAATTTTATGAATTCTATCACATTGCTGAAGAAGAATATAAATAATGCTTTTTTTCAACTTAAATATCTCAACTGTTAGAAATGATATTCATGCTACTAATTGTACTGTACTTTCTGTACTTCATTTTTTTATAGCTGAAGAATCAGGACAGCACCATAATTCACTGTTGAAAAAGTATTTAAAAAAAAAAAAATACTTTAAAATAATGAGGATCTTTTTCCCATGGCTTTACAGTTCGTATAGCTTGTTGTTCAGCTGAATCGTACTGATAGATTGTTTCTAATGATTCGATATTATTTGACATTTGCCAATTTCGATATGCTATTGATGTAGCAGTACTCATAGACGATTCCATTAGTTAATTTTGCTGCTCCCTGAAATCATAAAAAGAATAAAGAAAAATTGAAACTTCAAAAAATTAATAAATCTTTTCTTATTCGATATTTGATCTTATAATATTAGCGAGTGTTAAAATTATTCTAAATCAAACATATAATGCTTGAATAAGAAAATATTTTGAATTGAAGAATTTAATAAATTAAAAGAAAATCATTGTATTGTTACAGCAAATCATAAGAGAGTGATCAAAGATAACTAGATGATCGATCTATGAAAGAGTACAACTTATCAGTTATCTAAAATGATATATGATATACTTATTTCCTATAGGGTGACTGCTGATTAAGTGGATAATTGGTAATTTGTCGATAAAGTTGGTAATTTGTACTATTTCATCTACCATCGTAACGTATATTTCTTGACATGAATCAACAAGTTAACATTAACGTCAAAATTGTCTTATTGAAGTTTTTACATCTATGACCTATCTTGTTTACAGGCATTTCCAAATAACAAGCTAACTTTCTTCATTTTTCATTGAATTTTAGGTTTTTCATTGACTTTTGTGGATGTATGATATTACAACGAAATGCGTTATATACTGTAAGGCTATATCATCTGATATCGAATGTAAATGAAATAGTACAAATTTATATAAAAATGAAAGATAAGGGAATTAGAATTGGATTTGAATTGGAATTGAAACCTGTTTAGATCATGTTCTAAAAAACAATGTCTCTTCTATAAAATTTTCCATTAAATTTATTATCAAAAATTGATGCTAATATCATCTAATCACGCCGCCTTACCCAACTTACTCTTCGCTTCCCATATAGTTTTAAACGATTGCCGTCATTTCGCGGTCGACCGATGTTTTAAAAAATTTAATATCGATCTAAAAATGATGATGAGATGAGGAGAATGACGAGGATGACAATTCGTCAGATAGTGATGGAATATGACCTGGTTGGCAATTCCGTGTAGTTCTATTTTAGTATGCACGTCTTTCATTGAATGGTTTTTCCTTCAATTATTTGGTGACCGTATTAATTGGTAATTTATTTTACACCAATGCAACAAATAAATTTAAGACACGCTGGGCATGTAGCACAATTGCTGTAATTGTGCTATAATTTGATTTTTTAATGTTTATTTCAGTTTATTTATTCTGTGATTGTAACAGAATTCAAAGGGAAGTAGGAGTACTTCTGCCTAAGAATAGGCCCGTAAAAGGCGCAATCAATGACAGTATTTAATTCTCGATTAGCAACAACAGCAGCAACAACAACAACAACAACAACGACAACAACAACAGTGACAGCAACAACAACAACAACAACAACAACAGCAACAACAACGTTAACAACACCAACAACGATCGCACTTCCTGTATCAATGAACGAGGGAAGCAGTAGTTGTGGCAATACATCTCGTCAATTATCCAACTTACATGCAGGAGAAGCAACCCCAAGCAATGTTTTGGACAGTAATGTCGTATTTCCAGTGGGTAGTGTGTTGGAGTGTCGAAATGTGTTGAATTCCACAACTGTTGGTCAGGTGATCTGTTCGGACCAGCCAACGCGACTTCTTGTCCTAAGTTTATATTTTTCTTGAGTTTGCTCTTAGTGGTCACTGTATGTAGCTGATTCAATTGCTTCAACCGCTATATTACAGAATAGCTATGTTACAGTAGGTTTACCGAGAATTTCATATATAGAGGAATTCATGAAGAAATCTAGATCAGAATTTATGGAAGAGACTGTGTTTTTAGAAAGGAATTATAAGAAAATGTTTCTCTGTAGATGGAAGCCGTTAGATAAAGAATACTTAATAAATAGGCGGTTTTAAGAATGTATGGTCGATTATTTTACTCACTTTATATTTCGTCTGGCAATCTGCGTCTTATTTGAAATGCAAACTGTTCAAAAACCTAGAAAACTATCCACATTTGACAGGATCAAGCATTTTTTTAGTGCTACATAGGTCAACAGATTATTAGTAATATCAGGTCATCAATACTTATTTGCTTCCCACATAAACCTATATGTACATTTCATACTTTTTTAGGAGATACTTCAGGACCAGGTGGTGTACCGCTGGTACGTATTGTTAATCTTGCGCTTGTTGCGCAGGTATATTATTTTGAATTTGCAGAGAGTTATTTGATAAATAGCCTATTTTGATTTTTCAAAAATCTTTTAAAACATTCATTTTGCGAATACTAGATAGGAAACTTCACAAAAAATATATATAAATAACAACAGCTTGTACATATAATTTAGTTAAAAAAAGAATTTGTCTCTCATTTCAGGTAACATGTTTGAAAGACAAAGGAGGCGAACAATCGCTACCTTGGCCAAATTTGCAGATATCCACAAAACAAGTGCAGGAACGGATGAATCGCGCAATAGCACGAAAGAAAGCATCCATAATGCAAACTGATGTGTCGATCGAAGGACAGCGAGCTTTTATTCATCTGAGGAAAACGTAAGGTTCAGGCATTAGTTTAATTGAAGATAAATTCAAAATTTTTTACAGTGCATTGCATTGGAATTTTTGGTTGCTTTCATTCGATCCTTAAATTTTTTTATTTTTTTCAAACTGTTACGGGTCTTTCAACTTTTTTCTCCAAGAAACACAAAGTATCTTACACGAAATTAAATTTGCTTTGTACTTTAAGCTAAAAATCAAATTGGTCAAGGTCAAATCCTTTTTTCCTACTAATGAAAGACTAAAGAATTGATCACATCCATTTGCTTTAATTGATCATACATATTTGCAGACTGGAACATAGGGTGGAATGGTCAGGTAATAATATCAAAGTACTTAATCGTGTGTTAGTGCAGCCACCATATACATCTGATTCCGTTGAATCTATTGGTGATATTAGCGATACAGCAGTTGCTTCAGCAAAAGAACATGTTCGCAAAATCGTAAGCAGTTTAATAATTTCTTTAGGTTATAGATGCATTTAAGAAGATCTGAATTCGGCTGCTAAAATTTGAAATAATTCATTGTAGTAATTCTTTGTAATATTTGATCACTATTCTTCTTTGGGGCAGAAAAGAAACTTTGTTTTGAGCTATGGTAATGATGCATCAGGATATAAAGCGAGCTCAAGCTCTTTACTACTGGCATGATTACAACTGCAAGATTGCTTTTCTTCAAGGTTTTAAATACAAAGCAAAATATAAATTTTGACTGGGAGTTGCAAAACGAATAAGTTGTTAAACAAGCTTTATAAAACTGCAATCTATGCATCTCATTCTTCATTTAATATCGATTCCGCAAACGTAGCATTTTAAATTAATCGAACATTCTGCAAACTCACTTTTCGTTTAACATTTCATTATGTTTCGATAAGGATGTACCGCGTAAGTTTGAGATGTCTGTGAGGATTCATGCCTATTAATGTGTTCCCCTTTATTTTGTAATTTTTTTTTATTTCAATTTTAATTCCATAAACTTCAATTCTATAAGCACTTCCTTAATGCTAAATCCAAATTTTGCAGTTAATGAAATATCGCAGTAGTACTCAACAAATAAGTACATCTAACGATGATGCGCCTGCAGATCCTACACCGTCACGTTAACAGCAGCGAAAAACGATCAAAAAAAATTTCGTGTGATTTTTTTGATGTTTCAGTGCTCATGCAATGATTATTAAGTTTGTTTATTTTTTGGACAATTTCCATGCTTCGAAAGATTTAGAAGCTGCATAGGCTTGCTTTGGTTTAATGTGCATGCTACTAAGTAGTTTCACTTATGCAGTTTTTTTCAATATGAAAACAACCTCAAACCTAGCTTTTTTGTCACAGATTTCTAGATTTTTTAAAATAAACATTGTAAAATGTAAAGAGAATAAAGTTTTGTGCAACGCATCTCATTTTTCTGTCAAATGATATCTAGGTCATACTGTTGTACACCTGGGATCATACCTCTTGCTTTTGACTGATTTATTGTTTTTCGAATTTCTGAATATTTAGGATTCTTAGTTTCCTGAGGTGGTTGTTTGACACTGCTTTTAGAACAGACAGCCAAATTTTTGAATTGTATATTGTGTAAACAAGAGATTTTAAAATCCATCTTCAACATTAGTTTTTAAAAATCTAAAACTCGAAATGATGTTCAGGAGTGACATTCTATGTTATATTTCGTGGTGATCGATGAAACTATTTCAGTTTTTAGTTTTTCTAAAAATGGATTTCATAAAAATTTTAAATTTCAGGAAATCCTCGAAATATTTCAAAAAATTCTCATCGTATGAATTCCTCATTTCCTCTTTCTTAAAATTTCCAGTTGTTTTACAGTACATTCAGAATCTGAAATTTAATGAATCGGGAGCAGTAAAGGTTTTGATTAAAAATTAATTGGTATCCGCCAGAAGACCGTCGCCACTATGATGTATTCATGTCGGGTTAGTGGTTGATGTTGCTTGTTGTACTAAAACTGGTTTTATCCCTTCGAATTCATCCTTCATCTAATAAATACATCAGTTTTTTTAGTTAGCATCATTTTAATGTGTTGTGTAGGATAAGAAATGTTTTTGATGTTATATCTTAGTTGATTATCATTTGATCTTTTAATTTTTACTAGTTGGTTTTCTCCATTATTCGTGACAATTTGTTTTTATATTTCATGAATCCATACCGTTTGAAATCTCATCCTTAAACTGAATGTCAGCTCCTTCCATCACGAAGACCGCGAAGTAAAATGAAGTTATACCATATTGTCATACTAATTAATTAGACAATTATTTGTAATATTATCAGAGAAGAAGCAATTCTTATACAATGAAATAATCTATTGATTTCCTTTCATTCCTACAATCCAAATATATTCCATGTACATCCTCCAGCAATGATTTCCGAATAATGATCGAATTATTGAAAATATTACTTAGATACTATACGTAACTTGATGAATGGGGGATTTCCGAAGGGTGGCAAAATAAATTAATTATGTGCTGTTACATATAGCTACTATTATTTACTTGTCACTTCAGTATTATTCAACTTTAATCAAAAGCTTGCATGTAAACATTGAGATTCATAGTTCTACTAACCACATATAACTGGCAGTTTTGTTTAAAAAACACCGATGGTTTTATAAATTCTGAAATAAGTGGAAGTTGTAGAGGAAAAAAATAGTTTTTGATGCAAAAAAATAATAAATTATCTCTTAGAGTATCACCAATGTTAATTAGACATAGCCATGTGATAATAATGATATAAGGGTTGCTGCCATAATTATCTAGTTCTTTGAATTCATTGAATTCGGGATTTTTAAAATTAGGAAGTTTCTTTCCAAACTGTAATAAGTGATATTTGAGATTAAAAAAAATATATAATACTTATAAAAGATCTGCAAAATAACTTTTCGGCGATATCAACAGTGCTCGCATTTGTAGCCAAGATTTTACACCATTTTTCTTTCCATAATTTTCAATTAAATATTGCCAGCCATTTCAGCTGAAAGTATTTGGACAAGAACGCATTCAATTTCACTGGGAAAAATTTATGTATTCATAGCAATTAGTAGTTTGTTGGCCAAAAATTTCATTAAATGGCCCCGGCAGGACAGAGTGCTTCGTGGTCTGATGTACTTTGTTGCCGTACTTGTTCAGAAGTAAATTTTACTCCTTTCCATTTTCATTTTGATCAACCATAAGTTAAATTAAAAATTAATATATTTGTTTGATACTTTCATTATTACACTGGAAACTTCATTACTGCCTTACCAGGATTAATATTAAATTTTCCTGGGAATTTTTGAAAATTGTTTCTTGTTTAAAGAGGATTTTGAAGGATTTTTTTATAGTTTACTTAGTAACATGGTAAAAAAATTAGTTGTAAGATTGAAAAGTATTGTAATCCAAATAACCCAACTCAGATTCCTTTGTTTGATTGAAATATGTTTCAGATTTTTAGTTCCAAAAAATTGCCAATAAATCTCGCTTGTGGTCATACAATATGCCGTAATTGCCTTAAGAAGCTTAACAAAAATAACTGTCCTTTAGATCAGGTATGTTGCAGAATTTTCTAAATATAAATTTAAAATCCATTATTCAATAATTAAGCGGGATTAGCAAAGGCATTCGAGGATAAAACTATTTTTGATTTTATAATTGTATCACTCTTAAATGTTTGATAGAATTTAGGGATAAATATGTCATACAAAGTCTTTTACTTGTAATATTAACAATCATTGAGAAACAGCGATCATGAATTAATTAACTCGATTTATTCTTCAAACTGCAACCTAATAGTTTTGAGAGAATGTCCCTTTTCATTTTTTCAGGCAGTAATTTCTCTTCCTTTTTATAAATTACCTCCAAATCTTGCGCTACTCTCAGTCCTATCAGAATTTATTGATAAGGAACCCGAAATATATGAAGAACTCCCTGAAGAATATCGGCACATTGAATCGACCCTTGTAGAACTAGCTTCTTATTTACATCCTGTTCAATGCTTATTTGGTAATTTTCTATATTATAGCGATCACTAACGTCGGGAATTTTTAAAGCAAAGCAGTCAGAGTTTTTGTGGAATAAACAATTACGTTAATTCAACATAAAAAGGCTTTTTTATTATTTTTCTTCTACTTTCTTTAATTTCAATTTTAAACTATTATTTTTGCAAAAGTTTTCTAGAATAATGAAATATTCTCTGAAATTTTATATCAGGAGGAAGTGTTTGGAGTGATCAATTAAGTAGACCAATGCAGCGCAAATTGATATCATTATTGTGTTATCAGTTAGTGGAATGCAAAGGCCTACAGCGGGCACTTAAAACAGCACGTGGTTTGGCAAGACGTACTCTTTCAGAATTGATTATTTATCATCAAGATAATTCTAACAAATCAGCAATTCTTTGGTCAGCTATCCGTTCTAGGGGATGTCAATTTTTAGGTCCAGGTAATTAATTCCTAATTTAAAATTCAAGTAATACAAACCGGTCAAGAAAAGAATATTCTGAGTGATTAATTGCTGAAAACTATTTCAATCCACAAAATTCTTAATTCTTGCTACTAAATGGACTATAAAACTGGAGTGTTCTTGTTAATGATAACTTGCAGTGATAACTTGGCAGTTTTACTCATTTCTCATAAAGCTGAATAATTCTAAAAATTAAAGGCGACATAATTTTGAGTTATGATAAGTTGTTGAAATTATACTGAGATGGAAATAATATGTTAAGATATCTGTTTGTATATCTGCTTATCCTTCGATGTTTTTTTTTTTTTTTTTTTTTTTTTTTTTTTTGGGAAGGGTTAAAATGTAAAATTTTTATTTTAATGGGGTTTTTTTAAAATATATATAAAAGTGTAAAAATTCACCAAACAATTATTAAAAAAAAAAAAAAAAAAAAAAAAGGAACTATTGAGATACATTTGACATAGACTGTCTTATTAGCTATGATCTTTATCTTTACTTTTTTTTTCCAATACTTACTATATCATATCTGCAAAATTTTAACCTAATTACATTTTCAACCATTATGACCAATTTTCGCTGACCCGAAAAAAATGAACAAAAATCAAATAATATAAAAAAGTCGCTATTCAATTTTTTAAGAATTTAAACAATATTTTAATTACAATCATTTTGATGATATTTTTTTTTGATCCAGAAGATTAGAAATTGCGCCAAATATTTTAATTTTTTTTTTCTTTTATTTTATCTATTTTAATTTCAGCTAACTCAATATATTTTTGTTTTTTTTTTTTTCTCAAATCATTTCTTATCATTTATTCATTTATATTTTATCCAATTATAACTAAAAAGCTTTTCTTTCATATATTTTACATTAAACATTGATAAAATTGATAAACATATTTAAACGATATTTTTCTGTAAAAATTTTACATAACTAAACAAAAAAATAAAGCACTATGATAACTGATAGGCAAATTGTTAAGATACGCGGTATTTTTTTATGGAAAATGGAAAAATATACTTCAGGAAAACGACGAAAATAAAACGACAATGTAAATTCCTACCATTGTACTTCACATTTTCAAGTACATGATCGATTGGAACGATCATTACAGCATTATGTTTGTATTGCATGTTAGTATGTCTACCATTGTATAGGTAGAAGATAGATGTATGTATGTGTACGCATGTATGTATGTATTTCGTTTGTTTGTCAAATGATGTCAGAATCCTGTATATAATATCTAATTGTAAATAGTTGAGAAAGAAGAGTGCACAATGAAGAAGAAAGTTATCAAAATACCGGTCCAATGTGGACAATGCAATGAGAATTTCATTGAAACAAGGGGGATATTAGATGGATGGAAAAATGTTGTAGTGAAAATAAGTAAAACAAAAAAAAAACAACTGTTGACGACAATAGTCATTCATTCTTTTTCTTTTCTTAAAATATATTTCAATTCGTACCAATAATTAAATTAGAAAAAAGAAATGATTTAACATTATTATTTCAGACAACTTCATCATTTCTCAACATATGATCTCACACATACCAAAAAGCTCTTCAACTTGTAATCAAATCGATCAAACAACATGTTATTTGACATAACAGCAAAAAGAAAAAAAATGTAACTGTCTTAGATATCTAACATGCATTTATTTTCATTGTTTTCTTCTGTGAACATCTTCAATATATAAACTTCCTAATGAGTAATATAAGCAAAAAGATATCATTCAATTAGAAGTATATACAATCTTCACATGGCATCGTAATAATTGTGGTTGAAATAGTTCAGGAAAACAAATAAACGTGACAAAACTCAAGTCAGATCAAGTGGATTAACCATTATTATATAAGGCAAATTCTTTGGGAAATGCTTATAACTTATGATATATAATATGTCAAATAATCAACAATTTGTGATAAATGATCATGAAGATAACATACAATAGGAAAAAGCAATTCCCAACACGTAACTGCTGTTACTGATCATCGACAGGTTGTCTAATCTTAATTGTTGTTTTCCTCTTCCTAAATTCAACAGGTCCATCTACCTTCTTCCGTTTTATCGGTGCACTCTTATCGCTAAATGTGATAAGATTTTCTGGCGCTAACATTGGTTCACTGCCTCGTTTTCGTCCTTGTTCTTCAGTAGGTAACTCCCAGTCTCTGAAGGAAAAATAACTCTTCTAACACATGCATTATCAGCCTACCACTGAATGGCACAACTGATTCTCCCTTAAACGAAAAAGGTCCCATCATATGCAATCAAAACTCTGAATGAACAATAATTCCCAAGCAAAGCTAAATTTCAGTGACGAAACACTTTTTTAAAAAACTATCACGCATGCTACGACATTACCACCATGCTTACTATATGCCTATTTTATCAATAACTTGATAAATTATCATGAAAAGCCAAAAGCTTACATTTTTGGAACTTTCTCTACCGGTACCCACGGACCGTACGGACCGGATCGTGGTGGCTCTTTTTGTTCTACGATCGTTTCAGTAATTCTTCCCACCATTTCATTTTTGACATCAATACTTTGGGCATTCAAATAATCATTCTCAATAACCCCATTACAGTTAGTTCCTTCTAACGGTTCCTCTTTCATCGCCAATTTTAATGTCAGTTCCTCTCGCTCTGAATTCTGAAACAAAACTTATGCTAAATGAATAATTCAAATGATCATCAAAATAAATATGCGCAACTTTTTGAGACAATCTTAGCTAAGTTTCCTGATTCAAAAAATGAACGGCCTTACACAGAAATTAAAAGAATAAGGAGATTTGAATCAAATTAATCATAAAGCAGGTAACTGTGGATCACCAGCAAAAAGAATTTCTTAAAAAAAATTTCCCGAAAATGTTTTTTAAAACTATCACCTGAGAAGATGGAGGTAAAGGAATATCACACTCATTGACGACGAAATTTGCAGCATCGACTTCTGGATCAGATTTCATGATTTGCGGATCTCCAGTCGAACTTTCGACTACCTCGTTCTTGACAGCTGATTGACAAGTACTTGAATCTTGAATATCTGAAGCAGAGAATTGCATCCAACAAATATGAAACTAAAATAAGTAAATACGATACTAACCAGTACGAGATAATGCAAAGCAGCTCACTTGACGAAACTTCTGCATTTCGTTCTTCTGGAATTGCTTTTTCAGTCTTATCCTGCGAAAAAGAACTTTGCGGTACTTTCGGCATCTTGCTAATAGCGGAAGTTTCTTGTTGTCTCCAGTAACGACGTGGTTCTGCAAATTGATCCTTAATAATATGAACTAGTGTTAAACTATCGTGTGAACTTTCTTTGAAAGAAGTAACAGGACTTCTTTCATTCTTTTTTTACGAGATAGTACAAAAATTATCATATATAATTCAAACCGAGATTTGAAAAAGATTACAAGATGACAATATGTGACAAATTTCCCTAAAAATACGAATCCAACATACCTGATTTCAATTTATCTGGTTCAGTAACTTGGTTTTTATTTATTGCATAACTGTTGTTCTCCATCATTGCTATTTTGATAGCGTATTGCTCCGCCGTGTAATAATTCTTGGGTTGTTCCCAAACGGTTGCTGTAAAATACAAATGAATAAATGAACAAACAGCCCACAACTATTTTTATTAATTAATAACAAGTTGATCCATAAACCATACCTCCACTGTACATGTGAAAATAATATAGTGCACCATTATCCGCCTTAGCTTCAACCCAAACTGTTTCACTTTCCGAATCGTATTTTTCACTTTCTGTTTTATGTTCTGCTTTCGTTCGCTCTAATTCCTGCTGCAAATGACATCTATACTAATCATATTTTATTGTATATATAACGCAATCAAGATAACCTAATTTGGAGGAATTCTCGAATTTTTACATTTATCACAAGGTAACTAACCTCCTTCCTTCGCTGCGCCATCTGACGAGCCATTTCAGCGACTGAAGCACTGTGTGCTCGTGGATCCATATATTTCTTCGGTTTTGGCATAGGACCAACTATTCCCACTGAAGTATTATTTCACATTAACTACCGATCTTGATCAAATACATCACCATATCTTGCTTTAATCATTCACAAACCAACTCAGTTTCCGACTGCAGCAAGAAACAAAAGTATTTACGAACCCGAAGGGCAAGAATCAGCAATTCTCATACTTCTGCTAGCTGCGGATTCCATCATCGCTAATGTTGCTTGTAGATCGTTCTGCTGCAAATTTCAAGTATTCCATTAAATTTCATGTGATTCAAAATAAATTATATACATAACATACACAAACTTGATTGTTTCCCGATAATCTTTCTTTTAGTCACTTAGATTTTTGGAATCTTTTCTCGACATATTTTTCTTTAAGAATATAAGGTTGTTCGTTGCACACAAGAATAAGAAACCACTAATCTCAGAGCAAACTACCTCTTTTTCTTTTTGTTTGCTTTGTTTGCCAAGCTCCCGTAGTTTAGCTTGGACGGCAGCTTTGTGTTTTTGACCTCCTTCATGATGCTCTATACTAACTCGATTATCCGCAAACCACACCTTTAATTTAGATAGATGATCAATCGTCTTGTTTTTTTCACATAAAACCAAAAAATTCTTGAAAAGTTCCCAACTTCATTTGCCAATTTATAGGGCAGATTTTTTTTAAATTTAGAACAAAGAATCTCATTATAAAAACAAGAAAAAAAGAAAAACAGGGGAAATGCCATCATAAAATCTATTTTCCTCCTCACAATTTATTACATTAAAGAAACGTTCCTTAATCATTTCTAATTACTTCACTTACCATTGTTGTAAGAACTGTAATTAATTCGAATTATTTACCTTACATATCTCGCAAAATTTTCTTGCGTTTGACTTCCAAACATCCGTCATGGTTAAATTTGAAATAACAATAAGAGAAACATATAACTTTTTCGTGTAACTAGATCCACATAACTCATGCACGTAATTGGCACGTACGTTGGTTGATAGATAAAATGGCGATTAGAATGACGTAAGTATGATTCTTAGCACTGCGATCAAATTGAATCCGTCGAAAATTCAAGGAATATTTTTGGAAATCAACCATCTCAAATACCGATACGTTAGAAAAATAAAAGCCGGCCCTACGGCCAGTAACTTGTCCTACTGTGAAAGTAACTATACCTGCCCTTTCAGATCTAGTACAAATGATTTTTCTGTGCTGTTATATTTCTAAGTAAGGTTAAGAAATGTAATCCGAGATGAATTTATAAAAGGTAGACGTCAATAAGTAATATTATGACTTGTAATCCTCTCTTCCTCACTGAACATTTTCAAATTTCACTTTTGATTATAAAATATAAATCATTTAAATAGGAGAAATAAAATCAAACTTAGGGACCAAACGAAATATCGCATGTGTAGATATGAACAAGCGAAAAGTTGTAAACGATTGAGGACACATAACATTTTTCATTTCCATAAAAATTTACACAAACATTTCACTATGGAAAGGCGAGCGATTTCCACTGTGTGATATCGGAAAAGACAGGTCACATTTTTCTTGCAAGCTTCAAATAAGTCGTTAAGACACGATCAATAAATGCTCTTGAACGACTAAGGCTTAGCAATCCAATTAACGTAGATTTTACGTGTGATATTCGTTCATTTCACACGTAACTTGTTAATTTTAGCATTGGATAACATTCGTAATTCCTATGAATGCTGCTAATAGAATTGGAGATTTTCAAAAATTCACTTGTTAAAATAACGACAAAAGATCATTTGCAAGAAGTGAGGTCCAGCATCTTTCAATCCACGTTACTTACATGAAGATTATAATGGATCATAACTACTCTTATCCACAATAGGCTCTGTAGATTTTCCATCCAAAAAATCTCTGACACTCGATATCTCAGTATCTCCTCTACTGTCTCTTCCTTTGTCGGATTTCCTTTTACTACGCACAGTTTTGTCGCTTTTTCTACTTGACGATTTCTTCGTTGAAGAGGATTTCGTTCTTGATTTTGACTTTACGTCAACAAGTTCATTAACAGTTCTTGCTTTCTGCAATACATTGAATAAAAATGAACGAAAAAGTGCTTCTTTAATCTTAAAAAAAAGAAGTGAAGGATGGTTCCAATAATCAGTTTCCAGAAATGAGAAAAATATTATAGAAGTGCTAAAACAGTTTCCGCATCTCGACCTAGATAGAAGAATGAAATCTTTTCGAATTCTTGGAAAAAAAATTAATTCTCACCGGTTCGTTTGTATCATCTTTTTCCACATAAGAATGATTAATTTTGGCAGAGATAACAGACCCAATTTCATCTTCACTTTCTGAATCAATGGGCATACAAGCAACCAATGGATTAGGGCCTAATTCATCTGGCTCTTTATATATCACTTCTAGAAAAAATGAATTTTCATAGCTGACAACTTACAATTACTACATCTGTAATTTCAAATTAATAATAGCAAAGCTAGTTGTGTCTTTATGTTATAAAAAAAAAGAAAAAAAAAAGACTTGTTTTTTCCTCAGTATTTTCAATATCGTTAAGCCAAGCATCTAAATCATCATTCAACAATTCCGAAAAAATTTTGTTGTCATAGATTTCCTTTTGAACGCTTTCAGTTATGTTTTCAGTCGAATAAGCAATCGGTACTTTGTATGCTGAAAAATACCATTAGGAAAAATGCAGAATTTACACAAATAAGAAAGTATTCACAATTATTGTATCAAAAAGTACCCATTGGTGTCTGTGGTTCATTTCTTGATTTGTCGGGAGGTTGTAATCCAAAACTATCTATTTCCATCGTTTGTTTTTGTGCTATGCTGATTTTCCTAACTTCTGTTTCGTCCTCAGAATGTATATCTTCTTCGTACGTAGTCACCATATTGTTCACTTCCCTCAAACGAAAAATTAATCAACTGAATGGATATAATAAATGAATTAATCAACTGAATGGATATAATAAATATCTTACTCGTCACTATTATCCATGTGATTCGACATGGCGTTGCATGAAGATGCGCTTCTGTTTATTATCCATTCACTAGGTGATACGGTGACTGAAACAACTGAATAATTTGTTGAATTTGCTTAAAAAAAAGGAAAAAAATATGTTGTAGAAAATCTTGGCTGATTTTTTTTCTTTTAAATCAGTGTACCTGAATGACTGTTTGTGGAGGGAAGAGATGCAACGTTTGGGGAATGCGTAGCAACATTAGAAAGGGGAGGCTGACAATGTGATCCACCGAATGGTATTGGCTGTCCTTCACCAAATGGTAGTCCATTTCTTGTTCCGTCGGATACTGGTACAGGAGCAACTTTTTCAGCGGCAAGACGCCGACGTGTTACCATACTTTCCACAAATCTGCTATGAATAATTATACGAATAGAAAACTTAGAAAAAATCTGGAATTAATTTAACATTATCTCATGTGATTTAGTGAGTGAAAAATAATAGAGGTAAAAAAACAGAAAATTTACAAAGGAGAGATTACCTATCATAGCTAGCATCTTGTGTTTCCTTATACATGTCTAATTCATCGAAACTTAACTCAATATCCCGTCGGTTAGTTTCTAACTGACCAATAAGCGTTTCGCGCTGTAATAAAAAAAGTCGAAAATATTTTGCAATTAACTTTGAACGAAACATATCAGCGCATCTATCTATTACCTTCATTTTTTTATTCAGATGGATAAAAACTTACTTCCATTTAAAAAATTAATAACTTATTCATTAATTATTTCAATTCAGTTAAATGATTCAACTGAAATCAAGATAAGTTCAAAACAATTAGTCGATTCAATTTAAATTCAACTTATTTAAAATGAAAATAAATTTAGTGAAAAAAGTATGCAAATCCTGCAATTTTCTTATCTATAACAATTATTAACATCATGTTAAGAAAAATAATTATCAGTGTGCAACTGGTAAATACCGGTAAAAAGAAAAAAAAAAAAAAAAAAACTGGTAAAAATTAAATCAACTATTACTTGTAGATACAAGAAAGGTATATTGAAGAACAAATAAAGGAAGCGTAAACCGAAAGTATTGCGCATTGAACATTGCGTAAAACGTATCTCAGCAGCATGATTTCTATTTGGACATTTTTTCCTACAAATAAAAAAGATATTTTAGTAATTTCTATCATAATTTGCATAAGAAACACATATATAAATTAAAAATTTCATTTATTCCATGATGATAATGAAAGATTAATTACCAACGCATCTGATATTATGATGATTCCTTAATTAATTCGAGTATTGAATAATTAATCATAAAATTCATTGATTGCCAATAACTTGTTTACAAACTATAAGCTACTTTATTTAATAACATACACTTACCATCCTGTTAATATTCAATATTGTTATCGTATCAGCCATATCATTATATTCAGTATCTGTTTGATATTTAGGTATAATATCTAAGAGTATTCATCAATCAATAAGCAACTACTATGAATACTGATCAATCTTCATAGACAACAATGAAAAGATGCCTTTAAAATGAAGTAACTTAGATAGGAAACGACTGACTTTCTGCATCAGTCTCTATAATGATTGCTTATTTTCTGCTTATTAAATTATTTTAAAAATGCACTCGTTTATACTATAAATTTTCCGACTATTAAGTGTAATATCTTGTATACTAAGTAAATTACCGTTGTATATCAAGCATATTTCAGCATTCCAAATTATTTAATTTTCCAGAAATAATAAATAACTTGACTTAAGAATGTAATTTTGCTTAAGAGAATTTTAAAATGGATTATTTTTTTCATCTTTTAATCATCATTTTTGTGATAAATTTAGGCTAAAGAAAAAAGCATTAAGAGAAAAATTGAAAGAAAAAAAAATGTGATTCATTAAACGAACAGTAATTTATTGTAAAAAATTAATTCAATGGTATTCTGATTTTATATGTTTTTCTTAGGTAAAACCCTGTAAAGAGAGAAAAAGAGGAAGAAAAAAAGGAAATCAATGTTTTTAATTATATGTTATGAAATTAACTAAGCATATCTCATTTAGCAGTTTCAATCATTTTGCTATCTGATAAAAATAACCATCTAATAATACTTTTAAGATCAAACAATCACTGCTAATTTCAAATATTTTCAAGAAAACTCATTTAAGAAGTTCATTTTCTAGTTAAAAAAAAAAGTGATTTATTGAAATAATTAATACGAGTAAATGTATAGTGTATTTTGAAAGGTGATAAAGTAAACATAAAAAGAGAGCAAAATAATAGTATATAGACAATGTTATAGTCATAAAATGGATATGTGTAAAAGAAACAAATATTAGAGGAACTGATGATAAATAAGACAAAATGATATATTAATTCACTTATCCAGAGTTAAAATTAACGAATAAATTTTTAAAAATCCAAAAATTCAACAATGAAGATGTCATCAATTACATTAATAGCATGCAATTTGCAAGTATTTATGCAATTTTCCAGATAATGATAAATTTTAAATGAAATTCAAATTTATTCAAATTTCATCACTACTCAAAAAGTTATCTTCTCTTTCAAGAATTTCTGAAAACAAAGTAAAAATTTTCAAATATTTTTATGAATTCTCGAAAACATTTGTAAGCTTCAAATAACTTCATTTCAATTGCATGTTATATATTAATATAAATGATAAAATCAGACCAAAATTACCAGTAACAAAGGAAGAACAATAATTTTAAGTGATGTATTTTGATAAGGAAAAAAACAATAATTTTAAGTGATGTATTCTGATAAGGAAAAAACAAATAATTTTAAGTGATGTATTCTGATAAGGAAAAAAACAATAATTTTAAGTGATGTATTCTGATAAGGAAAAAAAAAAATAATTTTAAGTGATGTATTCTGATAAGGAAAAAAGCAATAATTTAAGTGATGTATTCTGATAAGGAACTGTTTTCGGATGATTAATTGCTGCAGTGTATTGCATGAATTGTGCTATATGTTTGAATAAAATACAAAAAAAAAAAAAAAAAATTAATTATAGAGATCGACATATTGACAGATCGATATGAACCGGTCGGGCAAGGTGAACTGAACTTCCCTAACAAAACGTAACTGTTGTCGACAGAATGGGCAAGGAATGTCATACTGATTTCTCCTGTGATATTCTATCAGTATTGTCATCAGGCAGGTAGAGCAAAGCATGTGGCCACAACCAACTTGTCGATCAGCAACACATTGTAGGCAAATTTTGCATTCATCAATGTATTCCGGACATTTATGGATTTCCAGTAATGGTGATTCTGTTGTTGTAATTGTTGTTGCAGCTTCGTTATTGTTATCAAAATTTGAAATGGATGGAACGGTAGAGCCTGAAGCAGCTATACCAATATTCCTTGGCCTCTTCAAAAGTCCAGTGGGCTCCAAACTTAATCGTATGCCATTATAAATGGCGAATAAAAGAACAAAGAAAAAGTCAACCTTTAAAATACTGAATGACCATGTAAATGAGGAAGGATTCAGAAATTTCGATGTACGCCTCTCAAAATCAAACAATACATGCAAAGTACTTGTATGAATTACTGCTGCTGCAGAAACTGCCAACGATAGTACTAGTATTACTCGATGAGTATGCCGAGAGCTTCGAACTAACCAGCCATTTGCCTGAAATCGCCCGTTGATCCAATCGATGTCCACTCGTCCTGCTGATATCATATAGTGATAAAATATGGCACACCAGAAGAATAGCATAAATGAAACACTGGTTAATCCCGTTTGTTCCGCTATTGTATTAGCCATGCTAAGCTTACCTCTAGGCCATTGAATTAGCACGAATAGATAAAATAAAAAAGCAGTAAAGTGACGAACAAACGTTGTCCAGGAGAATTTCTGGAGAACAGCGAAACAGCTAGTCAAATAGTTCCAGTGATTAAATTGTTGCAACATCGTGAAGCTCACTGTGAAAAATTTGTGTTACAAATCTTGTTTATCGATGTTTTTTTCCAAAAATATCAATTTTTGTGATAATCGTTTCCAAAAATATATCAGTAGCTAGAAGGGAATAGGACAAAATATGTGTCGAAAAAAGCTTATCAGTGACAGTACGTTTTGAATGACTGAAATTATCAGTGAAGTGAAAATATACAATGTAATGACAGCGAATGAAAATTTACAGTGTGATCAAAAAAGGAAAAGAAATGAAAGAGCAACGAGTAATGACTACTGATTGTTCCAAAAGTTTATTTCACATTTACTCAGCTGTAACTTCAGTGCAACCATCATAAATAATATGAAAAAATGGAATATAATTTGTCATGTACCTTCTATCGACCTTTTTCATATTAAAGATTGTTTGCAACGGTCAAAAATCAACAATGAGTACAGAATTTCGAGGATAACCTATTATAACATTCGTACTTCCACCCGTTCAAAATATTTACTTGGTTTTTTCTTTTTTTTTTTTTAAACAATTCAAGAAATTTTTAGCTCAAAGAAATAAAGTCAGAATTTGAGAGAAAAAAAAAAAACATTAATTCGAGAAAAAACGCTATTTCTGGAAATATATCCTATTCCACTTCTTTTTCATTTTCCAACTTTATGAGGGGAAATACTTTTCATCAATGATCAAATCTCTGCATAAATTTTAACACCTGAATCCTTCAGTCTGAACAAATATCGGTACTATGATCTCTATATATGCGCTATTTCGACTAAATAAACAAAATTAAATGAATAAAATTAAATAAATAAAATCAAATAAATAAATAAAATTAAATAGACGAATAAATTAATTAATTAAATTGGATAAACAAATAAATAAGTAAAATAAATAAATATATACATATAGTTTTATATAAAATTAAGAATGTCTCGCATTTTTTGTTCACCATCTCATAAACGCCCCGTTCTCCAAATTTCCCTACACACACAAATATTCCCTTTATATATAAACACACAGACATACGCACATACACATGCATGCATATATACATTGTCCTTCCTTTCTTGAATAGCAAACTTTGAATGGAATCAATTGTACATCTTCATTTTTGTACATCTTCATTTTTTCCATACAACACCATTTGACGAAATTCATCAAAGTCTTATCTTCGGAGAAAAAAAAAATATGCAAAAAAAAATGTACAAAATCTTGACAAGATTACAAAGAATGAAAGTGTAATACACTTACCGTTTATATGTATCCACAAATGTTTGGCAAACATCTTCGGAAATTTGTCGATGATGCCCCATGTCTCGCCTGTTTCCTATGATCAGTACTGGTATATTGCTCGGGACATTGTTCAATTCTTTGATGACATAGTCCCATGTCCTTTCAAATATACTATTTATTACTTCTCACAGCAAAACAAAGAAAAAATAGGATAAAATAACTGCAAAAAAACTGACATTCATTTAGAATGCTCTTTCTTATGTAGGAGATGTTTGAGGTACAAATATGCTAGCAGAAGACATACAATAATTGTAATATGATTTTATATGAAAATTAATACCAATTTTTTGTAATATCAAACATAAGGATCACTCCATTTGCGCCCTTGTAAACATCAACGAACTGCGCGTCACACGCGACTTCTATGAACTGAAAACAAATATAATAACTAGGACAAATATAACAGTAATGATGAAGTGGGAAAATCAATCAACGAGACAATACTTCTGATTCCATATTCTTCAGCTTCAAGCCATCTGGCTTTACTCGCTTCTTTGTGCTTTGATCAACTACATCCCATACATCTACTTTGACTACGTCATCTGTCGCACGATAGTTCCACTGTATAGATGCCACCTAAACAAACTATTATCTGTAAGAAATCCAGTGGATAATACTGAACAGCTAATCCAACTTTTTTTAATTCCTAATTCATAACAAATTGTAATTCTCGTTTCAATGATCGTAACATAAAAGTGTGTTGCGTTAATTAACCCTGTCTAAGAACATAGCATTATGACCATACCCTATGTATAGTAAGAAAAAAAATCCTCTCACTTGTATTTCATTAGTCGGTGTATAATCATCCAGAAACGAAAGACCTTGTAGGCGACGCCACAGACAAGTTTTTCCAACATTTCGATCGCCACGTATTACGATTTTCACTGCAAAAATAATTCTTCATCTCAAACAAATTGATCTATGATTGATACGATAAAAACTATGAAAACAATGTTAATTTAACTGAAATTGTGGGATAACTAATACTGTCAAAGAAGGGACTATAAATATTCATTCCTTTGCACTATTTACCAATAAAATACTTACTATTATACTGCACTCCTTTTGCATACTTTCTTTGCAGTTCTTGATCAAGAGCAGCAATACCATGTCGCATACGTTCAGATTCATTACCTCCATGACGATCAGCATTATCCACTCCAGCGAAAGCAAATTTCTTCTTCAAAGCTGATATCATTGTTATATAATATATAATTCAGCGCACCATTGTACTGTTCTCGTGATACTGGTGGATAAAAGATCGATTGGATTTTTCTGTATTTTTGAAACCTTCTTGTTCAAAAAGCAATCGAAGACATTTCTCTACAACTAAATATCATGTCAAAACCACAAACTTCCGTCTCCAAACAGAAGCGAAATTCAGGATATTTACTCGTACAGAAAACACTGGATATGTGCATGCAGATGTAAAGAAAAGCTGGCAAAACTAAATTATCTTCCATTAATTAAATGGAAATTCTTCCATTTAATTTATCCGATAACCGTTATCTATGCCAATAAGCCTACGACCTGTCCATTTTTCTAAAATACAAGGAAAGATATTCCCGAAGCAAGATAGTATCACTGCCACAAATAACAAAGTACGCTAATAAAGTTAAAGATGGAAAAAAACAAAAAAAAAAAAACATTCAGAAAATTCCCTTCTTTGGCGGTCTATTTCTGCGTTGATTAAAAAGAAAAGGTACCACTTAATAGAGTAAACGTTCAACTTAAAATGAAAGTAACATAAACACTGAAGATTGTTTATTGTGAAAATTTATAACAACGAGTAAAAACAAGCAATCAAAAAGATATAAAAAACGGAATGCGATATATCAAAACCCATAATGTAAGTATGTAAGTATATATGTAATTTCTATGCATATGTTTACTTTATTGCAATGCAAACATATACACAGGAAGTATTCCTTTCGGAAAATCTTGTTGCTTTTGCTCAACCATTAATTTAAAACCGACATTTCGGAAGAGTTCCAATAGCGCATCTTTGGGACGCGTCCAACTGTTATCTTCTTCATCGAAATCATATCGATCTTCAGATGATGTAACGTTCTCCTTTAAAACAACACAGCCATTCTCTCTCAAGCCCTCCTGTAAAATGCCACAGTTTATGACAATATAAATTTCATTTCTGTATCTAGTATGAAAGGAAACTCGCTATCAAAATCTTTCACATTGAATAAATTCATATCCACATCTCTTCTTTTATCCATTCATTGAAGTAAATGCTCTAGTCATATCCAATTTCATTCGGTGGACCAGAAATGCTGTTTGAATGAATATATGTTGCGATTTAATAGCCATATTACAAGTAATTAATTCGTTACATAAATTCATTCAAATAGTTAAAAATCATGAGTAGTTATGAATAATATATGCCGATATGGCAAATCGAATTTTCGCAAAAATCAACCATCAATACTGTATGGAGGCGAAAAAAATGCATCAAGCTTTAGCGCCAGAACTAGATGAAATTGGTTGAAATTGCATGGACTTTAATTTATCAATTTTGAGGTATAATTATAATTTCCAGGTGGCTAGTAATCATAGCTCACCTTACATCGCTGGAGGAATTTACAAAAATCATCATTGGTTAGATGACCGGTGACCCACTGTATCCAAATAAGGTCATAATGACTAGGCAATGGATCAAAATGCTGCAAACTGCATATGAATTTACAACCAATTCGATTGTTCTCCTCACCAATATAATGTGCAGATTCTGGAACAAACCTCTAAAGTAACCTCAAAATATCAGAAAGATAATTACAAGCCGGAAAATTAAGTACAGTCATTTCCTAATCCTTATACTAAAAGCGATTTTTGAGCTTACTAATTGCTATCAACTATTAAAATTATATTATTAACGAATCAGTAATCGCTGTTACACATCAGTCGTTAACATTCCCAGTAATGTTATTCGTGCTATCAATCCATATTACAAAATGTAATATTATCGAAACTACTTCAATATACTATGGTAACTCACTAACTATATATATATGTATAAATAATTAAGAAAATCAAATTAAAAAATCATTTCCTATAAATCAGTACGAAAAATCTGAATTCGATATTAGAAATTTTAGGAATCCGAACGAAATAATTCAGAAATAAAACATATATATATATACAAAATAGCATAATGAGCTGAAATCAGTTTACCTTGAATGAAACTTTCGGTGACATCCACCATATCCACTGATTCAAAGAGCGGTAATAAGAGATGTTTAGTAACACGTCCTATGCCACATCCACAATCAACAGCTCGTTCGAATCTCGTCATCATTCCCTAAATGAAATTTACAAAATTAATTTATTCTGACAAATAATTTAGAATGATTTTGCTCACTTTTGCAAGTTTTAACCCTTCGTATGCAAGAGTTGCGTTTACTTCCTTCATGAAAAAGTTTTTCTCGAAAAAGAAAAAAACTTTTGAAAAGAACTTTTTTTCCTGAAAAAGTTTTTCTTTTCCTAATATAAATTAAATTTTGCTGAAAGGAAAACAAGGCATACAGCTATTCAGCTTTAACTTTAACAAAGCGTTATTGATTCAGTTAATGAGGTCATGCATATCATGATAAAACAGATTAACGACAAAACAAACTTTAGCTTTTAGCAGATTAATGAATTCTTTCGAAGCATGAATGTCGGGTACATGAAGATGGGCAAAACCTCCAAGCATACCATGTACATTACAAGATACCGATGCCCAGTAAGCTTTAGCCTGAAATAACTCTTACTTCGTAATAAACACTTCAATGATCTGTTTGGTAAAAAATCTTGAATATAATGTGTACTTATCTGATTAACAATTAATAGATTTAATTAATGAATTATTAATGAAAACAGACACAACGAGAACACTTGAAATATTTCCATTGCAAAGTTAAAATTGCACAAATTAATATGCATTTCTAATTCAATTTCTTGTTATCTATTGCTATTCCAGGTAATCCTTATCTTTTTTTTCTTATTTTTTAAGGATTAAGAATGCACATTTACTGATTAGCTTCAACTAGCATCATTATTTTTGCCCTTCATACTGTCATCATAATGTGTGTTTATAAAAGACTGATGATGAATTGCATTGTGTACGAAATAAATGAACAAAACGGAAAAGAATTGAAGATCGATAGAATAAAACAGAACATATAATATCATATATTTTAGTTTGGATTGAATAATGATAGCATTGAGAAAGAATGTGATAAGAATTGGTAGGAAAAACAACAATTATTTTAATCAAATAACCATGAATTAACCTTAGTAATAAATTTTCACATTAATGTACACTTTTTATTAGTTCATACTAAATTTTAAATTAAGCATTCACCTTTTCATAGATTGCATCTTTATCGTCTGGATTAGCATTCGACATCTTTTGATCAAGCACCGATTTCATCCCATTCATCCCGTTTTGAATATTTTCCAATAAATTCCTTTTTTTCAACACAGCACTACCAATTACTGAACCGCCTCCAATCATTTTTCATTTTAAACATCGAAAATATAATTCTGTAAATATGCAAAAAAGTTAATGCTATGCAAATGACATAACGTAACCTAGGTAACGTAACACAAGTCAAATGTATGCAGCATTGTCAGCTAAGATTGAATAGCAACCTTATGTAACGTTGCGTAAAGAAAAATGATGCAATAATACATGCAATGTGTTGTTAATTCAAACCTGTACATATTCAATTTCATTTGCAATTTGCGTTAAACTAACGTAATATTCACTTTGTAATATTTGCGTGCGTACAACACTTTTAGCTTGATAGAGACGTCATCTGATGTGACGTAAGTTTAACTCAAATTACAAATATGCAATATAACGTTAACAAAAAGTAACGCCAGCCGTATGAAAAAAAAATCCAATGTGCGGTCATCAAATCGAACGTCGTCATTGAGTTGCATTATCTATACTAAGACTACGTGTATTTCATGCCTTACGCCTAACTGTCTTTACAGCGCTTTACACAAGTGAAAATTCATTCCAATAATTCGAAGGAACAGAGAAAAATCAACATAGCTTTCTCTTTACTTAAATTCCCGCTTAGCATTTTCAGGATGACGTGGTATACAAATGCTTTATCCCATGTACTACGTCACGTGAAATTCCTCATGTAGACTCGGATGATTTGGAATATTTTATTGAGAGGTCAAGTGAACGAAGCAAAAAGCGTTTGATTTGTTAAATTTGTAGTTGTATTCACCATCATATCCTGAACATTTCAAGCTTATGTTTTACGCTTACTGCGATATCGTTAAACGTAAATACGCAATGTGGTCATTTATGTATTCGTCATTTAGTTTCATGTGCGTGTATGTGTTTTACACGTGAAAATTTTACGTTCCCTCAACGTAATACAGTGCCATTTTTTAGATGCCTTATAATGTTAGAAAATCACGTGAAGCATTTCCGGTATATCAGGAATAAATGAATATATCCTTTCGACTTGATAATATTTCCGTATTTGGAATCATATAGAGCATTACTGTAATTTTTGTTACTGCGAAATAAAAGGTAAATATTTTGGTTAACCAATCATTAATGTTTAATGTTTATTTTTGCAAATAAAATTAATAATAATAAATGAATTTTCGGATCATTCTCTTTTCCGATCACCAAGAGGGACGAGAGAAAGCAATTATTTGAAAAAGTTTTTGAATTTAGATTTCATAAAAACATTATTTTGCACTATAATCTAATGATTATTTGTAAAATATTGATAAAAGAAAAGTTTTAAAAGCTTTTTAGCAATGCATATTTTTTAAGGATTTGATTTCAGCTAACAAGTTCAATTCAGTTCATCAGAAAAAGATGTATGTGGACATTAGAAACCTATTCCTGTCATCTGCAACACCACCAGGACCAATTATTCCAGCACATCAGTTTCTCAGAGCGGGTCTTATCATCAGTCTGTTTATCGTAACTCTTCTAGCTTGCTCTGTGTGTTATAATTTTTCTCTTCCTGTTTTTTCTTTTTCCGTTATTATCGAGAAAATCCAATCTTTTTAAAACTTTTGCAAAGCTTACCATACGTTTAAGTAAATGTTCTTGATTCTTTTCTCGATGGTTGGATAAGGAATAACTCCCAATAGAGGAGGAGAATCGATGCATATGCAGTAATTTGCAATTCTTATCAGTTTCTCTAGGCTGTTATTGATATGAATTATACTGCTCATTCTTTTTATGATAGTCATGCTGTCTAAATCATAACAAAGTGTTATTATTAAGAATAACGTAGTGACACAGTCGTAATTTACAGCTTGCATTCTTGCTTCGACGCATAGCGAATATAACCACTGGATTTTTGCCAGTACTCTCCTTGATCTCTGTATTTGGTGGCGGTGTATTTTTGGCAACATGTCTCCTGGACTTGTTATCGAATGCAAAGGAAAGTCTTAGAAGAGTTGAAAAGATTCAACAGATCACTTATTCCTATCCAGTTGTGGAGATTTTTGTAGCTGTTGGATTTCTGTTGGTGCTTACAACTGAACAGGTAACTTTTAGTTCGAAGTGATTGTTGTTCTTGCATGTTGTGTGTAATACGTAAAATTTTGAGATATTTTCCTCCTCATCTTCAAGCATCTCCACCACATTATTTGGAAGATCTGATTAGCTGACAACAGCATTCCTTTTCCTGTGATTGTGATCGGTCAATATATAGTACAGAAAATGCAGCAACTACAGAAGATATGATTTTTCTTTTTCAAAATTAGGTTATTTTGTTTATTCGCGAAAAACAGTGCCATGGTTCAGCGGACATGGATAACTTAATCACCGGACACTACGATCGAAACGAACAAAATCCTGAACTCTCAGACCTTCACGCGGAATACGGTTTGTAACTTGTATACACTATTGACTGTTTTTGTCTCGTTTTATTGAATGTTTTTACCAGAACTGATTGTTGAGTTAAAAAATAAAAGATAATTATCTTTTTTTGAAATTCAGATATTGAAGTTAATCAACGATCTTTGATGCAGTCGCAGTCGACAGTACGAGTTGTTCTGCTAGTGATGGCACTATCGTTGCACGCTATATTTGAAGGCTTATCGTTAGGCCTTGTAAGCAGCATTGACGAAATTATACAGGTAAACATTTAAGAATGGAAACATTTCTATGCTATTTCTTTGTTTTTTTTTTTTTTTTTTTTTTTGGAGCCGTAAAGAATAGTTTATGATTCTGCTTTCTGGATAAGGTTTAGCATCAAGTCAGCATGAGATTTGCATTATTCATTGTCCTGTTCGTAAAACTGTGTGGTACTTAAACCATTTATATGCAGATCTTCTGTGCATTGCTTCTGCATAAAATAGTTATTGGATTTTCACTTGGAGTTCGTCTTGTGCAGAGTGCTTTAAGTCTTAAAACGGTGCTATTATGTTCGACTATTTTCGCTGGACAGATTATTTTTGGAGGTTTTGGTGGCATCGCTCTTCTGGATTTCGTCAGCAGTGGATCGCCACTTATTGCTGGCATAGTTTCTTTTGTTACACAGGTAATTAATTCTTTGCCGCATTTACTGATACTCGAACTTCAAATAGAATTAATCTGTGCTTAATTATCTGACTGTTTAAAAGAGATAAATCTCATGCTTCATGTTGTATCCTTAAATGTGTGGTAAGAGCACCGGAAAGTTTTTCGGATGTTTATAGCAAGAGACGATACAGCTAGCACAGAGGTAACTGTAAACAAAATGAAACCACATAAGTTAAAATTAGCAAATTATCCGAGAGAAATAACATCTTCTCTGTTTAACTAATCCGAATCAATATTCATAGGCAACAGCGTGTGGAACATTCTTGTACATAACTTGTGTCGAAATATTACCGCACGAATTTCATCAACGCCAATTTCGTGTCGCAAAACTCCTTTCAGTGATTGTTGGATTTGCCCTTATTGCAAGCCTGATAGCTTTATTTCCCAAAGGATAAAACTGCTTACAATAGAAGTTTCTCATGGTATGAAGTTTATTACCTTTCGCTGTATGGTTTCACTCTAACTGGTACCAAATAGCGACCCTTAATGTATGACTTTATGCGAAATTAAAATCGCGATTACTTAGAACAACATTTTTTCTTATTACTGTATCCATCTTTTATTAGGCTGTCAGCGCAAAATTAAAAAACGTACGATTATATATAACATCATGTAGGCTAGCTGAGAGTACTGTTCATGTATCGACAATTTGTACATAGAAACATGTTTAACATCATATCAGTAAATAATTACTGTGATCAATAAACCTTTCACAACCGAATATTATTCCTTTTATAGTTAAAGAAATTGTAGACTACTGATCAAAGGACCACAACGCTAAAGAATTATCTAGAAGTTCCGGTGAATTTATATCTTCATATGTTATTCCTGGATCAGTATCATCCATTTGATCGAGCTCAGGGAAAGGAAAGACTCTTTGTCCGCTGCAAGTGGCTACGAGTGGACATTCTTTGTGTATGCTAAAAAAGGATTACAGGTTCAACTCAGAACGACAGTAGTGACCTTTTTTCTTTCTCTACCGTACTATTACCTTATCAAGTTTTTCTTCTGTGCATTAATAGAGATGGAAGTATTCTTTAAGCAATGATACAAACCTCACGCCACATAATGCTGAACTATGTGCGGCTAATTGGGCGCATGGAGGCAGTGGTTCATCACCGTTAGTGCATTTCAGATCGAAGATATATAATTCACCGTTGCTACTGCCACTGAATAGATATGTGCCTGAACTGAAATCCAACCATTGTAAGGGTTCTGTGCTTAACTCAAGTTTCTTCCTTATATCGATCTTTTCACATTTGTCATTGTTTTAAAAGTGAAGCAATATCATTTTTCTACCTTTCTGAAATTAAACCGTTAATTGTTTAGCAGTACCTGTCTATGTCGAAATAAATACGTTGATTGGTTTTCGAAGGTCGGCTATATAAGCTGTATATCTTTCCAGGATATCGTAAGTCCCAACATATGATATCATCATCCTGCAACAATTTGGACAGTCTGGAAAATGCTTAAAGAGGGAACAACACATTTGAAGGAAATATATAAATTCAGATTGCATTTCCAGATTTGACTGTTCTTCAGCATTTTTCTATCGGCGTACAAACAAAAAATCTGATTCTCTTTCTTGTAACTGGTGAACTACGCATGGAAACAAATACCTTTCTTCCCGCTGTCAGTAAGAAGTTACCATCGGGAGTATAGCGAAGTAAGGTTACTGCTAGTGGGCATTCGAACATACATTCTACACTTGGCGAATAATCCGAGTAGAAGCCAACTGAAAAATGTTTATACTGTTAGCAGTCGTTTTCTAAGCGCTACATCACTTTTATAGAAATTAAAAGCTACATCACTGCTATTACTGTAATTCATCTGCTTACGTACTACTTGTTCCATTGGGAAAATGTTACCTTTTACAGGAATTAAAAGATTAACCTGTCTTGCCATATGATCCAGCCGCATAATTTGTTGGTAGAATGGGACTAACAGCTATGCAGGAGATAATACCTCTCTGCCCTTTCGACTCTTTATCTACAACAATGTGAAAGTGACAAGAAATATCAACACTTGGAAAATCATAACAGATCAGCAATGAGATGTAGGATAACAATAACCAACTTACTCCATGTAATCAATTCGGAAACTTGACGTCCAGGACGATTCATATCGAACTTCCTAATGTTATTTTTGTAACCAGCATACAAACAGGAACTGTCAGAAGCAAAGCATAACGAATAAGCACTGTCCAATTCATCCTACAATTTTTTACTACTAACGAACTTCTACTTACGATAGAACATGAGATAGAACTGGTCGGGTGACACTGAAGGAAGACATAATTAATTTCTAATGCGAATTAAAATCTAAAACATTGAAGTGTGGTCTATATTCCCATATTTAATGCTTTCCTGAATACCATCACTCCATAATATTACCGAAACTGAAAAATTACGAAGTTATTAATGCCACGAAATGTTGTTAACCACCGTCCATCTGAACCCCATACATGAATCGGATGGTCCTTGCTAGTTGTTACTAGCCAATCATTGGTTGGATGCCAGCATGAATCATAGATCAAATCACCCATATTCGTCGAAGATTTCAATTCCACCTTTAAAAAAAATTTTAAAAATTTAGAGCAAAAAACAAACAAAAAAAAGAAATGTCTTCTTTACTTCATGCAAAGTTTTTGAGGATTTTCATTAATTTAAAGACAGTGAAAATACTCAAAATATCGCTCAAGATAGCGTGTGAAGTGTACGTATGTATAACAATAAATTATACTGGATATAAAATAAACTAATGCAGCAACAACGAGTGGAAATCAACCTTGAAACTTTCAGGATCAAAGTGGAATATCCGAGCTATCCTATCTTGACTAGTTGTAGCTAAATAACTACCCGAACTACTCCACTCGCAGCTTTTTATATAATTATTGCAGGAATGTGACATATTGAATCCAAAATCAACAGATTTCGTTACGAAAAGTTCCCTCTCCCTAAACACTTCTTTGAAATTTGAATACTGCGGTCGTGCAGCCTTTCGTGGTATTTCCTGATCGTCATCAGTCTTTCGACTTTCAAAATTTCGTTTCATTTGTTGCATGCCTTTTGATTCCTAAAATGTGGTAAGGCGGATAATTGATTAGAAGATGCTTCCATAAAATTTCTGGTTGAAATCAGGGAAATCGTAAAAGAAGTGGAATAATGGAAAACTATCTACACAAAAAAGAGATCTGATGACGAGTTAAATATCAATCATAAATAGCTATTCCAAACATTGTAATTTTTACCGTAATATTATTTGAAGAAGTATTGCCACTCCCTTTTCCTGATAGTACATCCACGTTCCTTTTTCTAGAAGTTTCTAGCCGAGAATCCTGACATAACGCAAAATTTTAAAAGTTTTTCTTTTCTTTTTTTTAAAATTAAATCATAAAAACACAATACATAAAGAGCAATGACAGTTTTTGGACGAACTTTTTTAACCTGTTCCAGGAAGGCAGCAATACCCATACGATAATGTCGCGCTGTCCAGTTTCTATCATCCTCCTCATTCCCAGATAATGAATCCTTGCTACTGGAACAAGCTACTGGTTCCTGAAAACAAACATTTCAATAATACACATAATAAAACTGTCTGAGTTACATTTTCACGTACAGTTAACTCAAAGAAATCCTACTACCCGCCTATTTTTATAAGAAACTTGAAATATTACTGACATATGTTCAATATCTATCAACGAATATAATGTCAAATAACTACAAGTGCAAAATACCCATGCGAAATTAATCAAAAGGTTTCTTAACTACTGTCAGAAATTCAGTTACAACTTCAAAGCAAATTTACCCAGAGAAAACCTTCACTGACTCAAAAATGTTGATTATAACAATTACACAGTAATAATGCAAGTAAATATATGGATCAAGGAGATCAAACAAATAGTACCCAAAATGATAGAATAAATGAAATTACAGCAGAACTATTTTACAGATTCACCGATAGATCTTATCATCTTAGCAAAATCTCTAACCTTTGCATCTTCATGGTCATTCGTCGCTATCACGGTATTAATTCCCAAAGAACCGCTACTTACCACATCACAGAGCATATCGACAACATCCTTTGCCACATCTTCCGTCGAATCACCTTCACTTTTATAATGCATTATCAGTTTTTCTCTGCAAATTGAAATTATAAATGTTTAATTAATTTCTGGAATTATCACACTGCAAAATATCACAATACATTCTAGCACTACAAAATAAATTATAAATATCATATCACTAGTATATCATCAAAAATTTCCGCCTTATCTTCCTGTTATATATTACAAATAAAAACATCCTGAAAAGCATAAAGCTCTTTCAACCATTTCAATTGTTCATTCAGAACTACATGAAACTAAATAGATAATAATAATGAAAAAGATGAAAGCACAAAAATGACAAATTAAAAGGCATATAAATACCGTATGATATAGCAAAAACATGAAAGTTATACTGTAAAAGTAAGGAAACTGTGTACATCATTTTCCATTATTTCTACTACCAACTTCCTCACTTTCAAAAATTTCATCAAAAACATTACAAAAATTTGCCATGCTAGACAGATTATAATATATATATATATATATATGAAAAATGCCTTTGAAATGCCTATCTTGACTTTTGATTCCTTATTTTATGATGTAAGCAGAATGCAGTACGAAATGTTGTTAAATAAAGCACAGTTCAATTTAAAATTCTTTTTCCTTGCAAAACAATAAAAAGAATGCCATAAGTAATACAACAATGATAAAATGTTAATTAGTAAAATGTTTAGCACTAATTATTTGATATTTGTAAAATTAAATGTTAAATTAATTAAAATTTTACGTGAAAACTTCTATGGATACGAAAATATATCACTTCTCACAACTGAACTCATATAGCAAACTTTTGTTCACACTATAATTTCTAACTATATCAGAAATTTACTCATCATTTTTATCTATTAAATAGGATTGATGGAAGACTTTAATCTTAATAAAATTTCTACAAATCAAATTCTCATACATGAATTCAACTCTCTTACTGTATTCTAATTAAATATATCTAAGGTGTGCTGAGGTTGGTATTTTGCGGTTTGTGCAGTTGCACGCGGGAGACAATTATTTGAAGTTTCTTGATCGTTTCAATTTCGTGATTAAATTGTAATTTAAGCAAAATTGAGCAGATTTTATTTATTGTTTGGAAGAAAAATGGCTATAAATTATAAGCAAATTCAGTGATTTAATCTTTTTATCCTATAATTAAACTAATCAATCTTTTCAATAGCATAAACGATGGTGGAAGATGATGATTTGAGCACGCGATATGCTTTTCTATTGCAACCTATAAGAGATTTGCAAAAAAATTGGGATATCGATATAAGCCATTTATTGGAGGAATTCGTTGAAAAGTAGGCATTCATTATTACCCATACGTAATTATGAAAAATATGCCTTACTCATTACATTGGGTAAAAATGAAATGATTGGAATTAGTATATTGTGACCATTACTGCTAGTGGTCAGTTAATCAGTTTAGCCAAAAGAAAAAAAGAAAACCATCGGGAAAATAATGCATCATAAGATGCATAATTCAAATATTATACTTATAAATTCTCATCAACCTAATAGTTTTTCTCACTGCGATATATAAATTCAGAATACGAGAGCTACATGATCAATCAAGACAGGAGGATGAAGAAGTTAGTGAAGAGGAGAAATTTAATTTTGCTGAAGCAGCAATACTTATTCAAGGTTCAACGATGGTATATGGTAAGAAAGTTGAGTATGTTCACGAACTTGCACGGAATTTCTACAATCAACTCTGTGATAAGAAGGTACCTCGAAAAAGGAATTCAGGTGATGAGATTGGTTAATTTCGATTACATCGTTTTCTTCAATCATCTTTGTTTATTGTTAACTTATCATTTATTTTTATTACATGAGCGAAAGTTTATATTAGCTTTTAGTAGAGTGTGATTTATAAATATAATTGCATATTAGGATGTGATAGAATTAACCGTTTTCACTAATTAATTTCAAGGATGAAAAATTCGAATTAAACAAAGAAAAATTACCTATCCTTTGAGTGAATAAGTGAGTAATAACGAATGATATTAAAGAGGAAAATAAGATTTTAGTTAAATTGAATAGTTGAAAATAAATGAACTTCGTATTTATAATGATGATTTCATGCCAAAATACTACAGAAGATATCATTGACCGCCTTATTGTAGATGATGTGGAACATGTCGAAGATGATGCTGATGAGTTTATGCAAGAACCGGATGATCCTTGTGAGCTTATGCAATTCACAAATCTTCGAACTGTCGATTGGAGAACATTAATGTTGAAGAGTGAGGCGAAACCTCCTCCCTTACTTGCACAGGTTTCTTTTGCTCTAATAAGAAGTGGTGGAATATTAACACAGTATGTAACAGTGCACACATGTAATAGGTGCAGTACTCGTTGACTGTTGTGATTAGATGTCATGCGCTGTCGTTTGCTTAAGTTTCAGTCGTAGAATAATTTGGAATCATAAGTTAGCTGAATGATATCATTGAGGCGTATGATGCATTTTGCAAAAATTTGCTTATTTTCAGATGCCAATCTCATTGATGCCCCTTGCTGATTTCGAGAAAACCAACGTATTGTTGTACTCATCTCGAAATCATAAAGAAATGATAGGAAAAAAAGATGACTTCATTATCAATACTGGTTTCATCCATGAAAGCGTTAGTTTCACTTCCTGAAATAATGCTAAATATTAGCTGCTAAGAAAAGAAGATCAAATAGAACACCAAGACTTATTTATAACGAATTTTTTAGTGCTTTAAACAACCAGAGTTCCAATTTGGTTTCATTATGCTATCATTAAAGTTTTTCCAAAAAAAAATTATGCTATCATTAAAGTTTTTGATTTAGACTGTAAGTTTTCCTACCATATACATTCGTCAGTAATCTCCTTTTATTATTTTAGTCTCTTGTTTCAGATAATTTGAATGCAATTTAGTTGGAACAATTGGGAGCGATTAAACTTCATCATTTGATTATGTCATATTTGTGTTTAATCCTGATTACTTTTTTCAGGGTGCTCTCTTACTCGATTTGGCAAATGCAAAACTTTTGAATGACTTTGTGATGCAGGAGCAAGATCGTGGCAGTTCCGGCTATACTGATGTACTGGCGCAACAGGATAATGAACAGTTAGGACAGTTAGGTTAGCAATTTTTCCCAACAGTATTGCATTAGTTGAAGTGTTCACCCTGAATTCAGCGGTCATCTTTAAATTACTGTGAATAATGCAGGAATACAGCATTAAAGTTAGTTCTGCTAGAAGATAAATTTATGCACAACTCTTTTGAGTTCAACATTTCCATTTCAGGAATTTTAAATTTAAGAGGGAGGTATTAGCTCACTTTATATTTATTTTCGAATTATAATTTATTTTCGGTCCATTTATAAAGTTCTTAATAATCTCATCTTTCTTGTGTAAGGTATGCCCAATAAATTATCAGATTAGCAGTAATGCCAAGTTGCAGATGCACCTGGTAACGAACACATTCGTAGCTCTACTAGTGAAGTGGAGAGAGTCCGTCGTGTAACATCTGCTAGCAATCTGAATACGATAACACGCCGTTATACGAGTTACGTAGAGCTCGTTAGTGATATTGCTTCTGCTGTAGATATGATAGGGAATGATGCTAGCAATAATTGTGCGCAAGGACAAAATGACGAAACTGGCGATTTGGGATTTCATGGATCAGTGTTTGATGTTGAGGACAACAAGCATGGCGGCCACCATCCGGTTTGTCTTCTTTTTGTTAACGATTAATTGAGAAACGGTGGGTTTTTTTTTTGGGTTTTTTTTTTTTTTTTACTAAAAATCTAATAAAAATTCAAGTTATGGTCTGATAATGTTAATTAAAAATTCGAAATTCGATTCAATTTACAGAATGATAAAGAAGCATTCGACGACGAGGTAGATGAGGATGAACCTGTTATAGATTTGTTTCGATCACAGAAATGGAAGCATGCTCCTTATCGAGTATATTTCCTTGACTATTTTCTTACCGCTATTAATTTGCACATATTCTCTCTACTAATTCTCTTACATTTTTCACTGTCACGCAAGATGCAGTACAGCTTCACAGGAAATTTTCCACTTCATATGTTATTTGATCTTTTTTCCCGGAGATATTGGGTGTTTTTAGCACTATTCAAATGATATTGCTCATTTTTTCGGAAAATTTAGGCCTGCAAACCTTCTTTTGTACCAGAACAAGCTGAAAAACGTCGACTGGAGAAGAGAGAAAAATTAGGATTGAAAACCGCTTCCATTCTCGATGATTTTCTTCAGCGGCACGTTTATCATTCTTTACCGAAAAAGGCTATACAAGATTCGGACGATGACTTCTCAATTATTTTTGGAAAGTGAGTTTTTCATACTGAATATTCAACAGATGTTTATAGAGCTCCAGTGAGCCAATTTTCTATTCTTTAGGATTATCCGAAATCTAGAAAAGCAGCGGATGAGTGTGATTAAGAAACGTGCTTCGAAACATGTTGGATTATCTCAGCGCTCCGGTCAGGCATGATTATGCTATTTCGCTAATTTGCATAACTTATTCGTTTGTAGTTGAAAGGGTTTAATTTAGCGTGTTCCCTGTTGAATATGTTAAAGTTCATGTTTGTAGATGATATCCATTCAGGCGAGAGTAAAATAGCAAATCAACATCGAAGATTATCCAAATATCGAAAAGCCGCTAACAAAGACTATTCTGACGACGAAATCAAGAATGTTTCTAATATCACCAGTAAAGACTCTTCATTTCTTTTATAAATAGCGCCACAAATATTCTGCATCTTCTTCATTTCTGATTTAGATGACTGTAATCTGACTCCCGCTAGTATGCTCAACGCTGACTTGGAAGATAGATTTCACGTTTCTTCGATATACATGAATTTTGACGATCCGAATCTTCTTTTGAAACCTGCGGAACAGATGACATATCAGGACTTGCTGAAGATTCATTTACAAAAGTGAAGGGATTTTTTTCCATACAAATTAATTTTTGTTGAAAACATACTTGTCACTCTTTTTTGTCAATGCGATCCACGATCATTCATTTAAAATTTGAACTGAAACATTTTTTTGGTCTCGTTTTAGCAGTCACAGGACTGTCTGGCATCAGACTAAAAATTTATTGACTGTACTGCTTATTAGACGCTATTGTTTTTTTCCCGCTCATTAGGAAGTTCATCGTTGTTAAGAAACACAAGAGATGAAAAGATGATACTTTAGCCCATATTAGAATGTGTTTCCATTTTTAACTATACATTCTTATATGTTTTTCTTGAATTCTATAACGCCTTAAAACAATATATGGTGTAGATATTGGTCATCAGCGGAAGAAACTACATCGAAATTATGCAAGCGAGTGCAACAATGGGAGGAAAAAGTTCAGCCACTATTGGAAGAAGAAGAAACACGTCGAGAATTTGACATACATCAATATGGCACTGAACTTTTGGATCAATTTGAAGGCGTTGGAGAGACGAAGACTTTCGCTGAGGTTAGTTTTATATGAACATCTGATGATTTTTGCATCTGAAATGGTGCTTAAGATGAAAATATATGATAGATGACATCATGTATTTGTCATCTATTATATATTACCGTACACCCACTATATGTTCTTATGATGTGGAAGATATTGGTAAATAAAAGTTTATATTGTCATTGGTAGGATAAGATTTGACTGCTGCTGGAAGAATAAATTTGTGCGGATCTCGTATCTTGCCTTTTTCTCTAACGAAGACCGGGATTTTATAGTTACAGAAATTATTTTGTAGTTAAGTTCAAAGAGGGGAAGAAATGATTCCCATGTATTACAGACATCGTATTCACTTGTTTTGAGTGGCTTGAGACGCGAATCTAAAAATTTTTGTCTATTATGAGTAAATTTTCTGACTAAAAAACCTTTAGTGGAATTTATAAGCGAGTATCCAGTATCTAAACCATATTTTGTGGATTCAAAATATTTCCCATTCTTTTAATTATTTGTTTTATTTCAGCTGATGGAAAATGTAAATACGCGATATGATATTAGCCGTTACTGTTTGGCATCATTAATGCTTGCAAATACTGGAAATATTGAGGTGAATTTTGAATGTTACACTGAAAGCACGAAAGATGGAAGAGATTTATTGCTAAAACTGCTCGACAAGGCACGTTATCATCAACAATTTTCAGAGTTTCAAGCACTTTCTGCATAAGCGCTAAATGAAATCTTTATAAGAGTGCGCATTCAAAAAGCTTTCAGAGATTTATCTCTCATTTTTATATATTTTAAGCGTCGAAAATCTCAAGAAAT
Organism: Mansonella ozzardi; assembly: GCA_029876185.1. NCBI lineage: Eukaryota > Metazoa > Nematoda > Chromadorea > Rhabditida > Onchocercidae > Mansonella > Mansonella ozzardi. The sequence continues at coordinate 29,977 of JARVGP010000077.1, read as the reverse complement.
AAGCATTCCTAATAAAAGTGAAAAAAGCAGTCTTATTTTAAAAAAAATCTCATTTTCTCCATTTCTTCGGCTTGTGCCGTGGCTGTGTGTTATATATCTAGCTGCTCATGGAGAGGCAAGAAAAGAAAATGAAGATTTCTTTAGATTTACGAATTAGAAATCTTTTTCTTGAGGTAACCTTGAGGTAGCCTCATTACTACATCTCTTTGATTTTATTAATACAAGTATTACCATTGCTCAAATTATCCTTTCAGTTCATACACTTCCCCATATTTCGATTATTGTTTTTATATATTTTCTCAATTTTTTTCCTGTCTTCTCAGGAAGTTTATTTGTGATTTATGATTTTTGTTGTTTGAAATTTGGTGAAACAGCAGTCAGTGCTGTGGAACAGCTAGAAATCGGTTCGGTTGTTTCCAATACTTTATTCTGCACTCAATTATATCTTTCAATAACTACTAACTATTCATGGATATAATATGCTCATCTCACATACCTCTACATTACTATGAAGTTGTTGAGTTATGGCCGGAAATGACAGTTTCCAGTCATAATACTACCTTGTTTGGGCGGCATCTTTTCTATCGAGTCCTGAGAATCAAAATTGTGTAGACTGCATCAAGCACGCAACAGAACAAGTTATGAAGTAATCATTCATGAATATCTTTTGATGATGCCAGAATAATAGAATTAGCCATCTTCCAAATAATAATTATTTAGCTTTTCTATAATAAAACTTTCGTAAAGTGATATTTATTTGTCGTTATGGCATGTTTTTATTCGCTGCAATCACATTTCTAATATCTTCTCCTGTATACTGGTTTCAGGCTGATATTTAAAGAAAAACAGTAATTGACAAGAACTGGGAAATCATAGCCCATTGCTTATCTTATTTTCAACATCACTCTCTTTTCAATAGAGAAGGAAACAAAAGATACCGTCAGGAAGTAACCTGTCGCAGTAAAGATATCTTGCTTCTAAGATAATTTAGGAATTAAAGGAAATGGCTATCTTTTGATGTTGTTGCTCCTAGTTTCTCACGACACATTTTCAGTCTTATTTAATATTCATCAGATGACAACCCAAAAATCTAATGAGAGGCTCCAATATTGATAAATGACACAGCACAGTCCTTCTCTATTTCTGTTATCGTTTTATCCTGCATTCCTGGTTATATGCAATCAAATTTTTTAATGAAACCGAATGCGAAGGGATATGAACCAGGGAATGTATGTAAGATTTTTTAAATCTCACTATTTGCGATAATATGGAAAAAGCATGATTCGCCGGTTTAAAATCTAATTTATGGAAATAATAAGTGTAAGCTGATTATGGATCATTATTATGGAACAATATGGAATACAGAGATAACCTAAATTCGATATACTAAGCATAATTAGAACTTCACAGCTTCACCACTTGTCAACTGCAGATCTGAACGATGCTTTAACAGTTCTAAAACTCGTTCACGTCCTAATGTTGCTGCATCGAACGGTTCAAGTAATGACGGTATCAAATCATCCGTTGTTCGTTTTAGCTCCTCGTACAAGAGAATTGCTGTACCCGTAGACTGAGATAGTATTTTCATGCACGATATGACTTCCACAAATTTCTGAAATATAATGCCGTGAAAACCCCATCCAAACTTTTTTTCTTATTTTCAAAAAATCATCAGTATTTATTTCTTACTTTTTCATTACGAATTAAAATAACATACCGGTTCATCGAGGGTTTCTAGATTAACAGCGGTAGTATGATGACTGTACAAAGAGTTAAGTACAGGGATAAGACTGTTTGTTGTATCGTAAAGTATTTGAGCAGCTCCGTACCCACTGAATATATATTTTAAGGTTAAAGGAATTCATCTTTGGACATTTCCACAATTCTGAGATCTATAACTTATTTGATTCAAACAGCTGAAAAAAAAAAAATGAAATATAGAAACAAACGGAATATTTACTTGAGTCGTACAGTTGTAATCATCTGCAGCAATACTTCTGCCACTTTTTCATTTAGCATTTCATAAAGTTTAGTAGCAGAGTGAGGCGACACAGCATTATTAACATGTCCGAGCAGTCGCCGCACTTCTAGCAGAAATGGACAAAATGAGGGAGTTAGATCGAACGGTTTGCTTGCTTCCCACGAATACCTACAATACGTACGTGTTTTCCAAAAAAATCTGCACGAATAATGATCATTTCTTAATCGCATCATCTTCCAATAATTACGTTTACAATTCATTGCATGATACAATTATTTCTTCCGGCCTTTATTATTAGAATTACGTGTTTTCTTAGAATTTCTATATAATATACATTGTCCTTACACACCAAAATGAAACTGCAGTCAAATAGCAATAGATAATTTAAAACACCGAACTTCTTCAGGAATATTCCTAGCTATAATCTATAAGTTGAAGATTAAAAAGAAATACCACTGTTCGCGTTGATAACAACTCAGTGAGACAAGGATGTGCTGATAGAATGCCGATGTGAGATCTTCGGCCTTTTGTCGCCATAAATGTCTGTACATACTAGCTACATCTTCAAAAGCACCTCGAAAATGCGCTTTCTTCCCCAATGCTTGGATACGTATGAATATATCCACTTCATTCCATTCATCCAACATATAAGCTATGTACCTAGTTAATCCAACTATACAACTATACAGATGCAAATAAACAATTATTTAATGTTTTCATCAAACTTCTAATAAAAACAACAATAGAGAGCAATTTTTCGCTGGTTCAAAAACAATTAATGCAATTCTATGATTTTTATTCATATCTTTTCGCAAAACAACTTCTTACAAGCTTATTGTTTTCAAAAAAAGTTTAGATCATTTAAATCAAACTATACCAAGCAGAGTTTAAGATCTGAATGAAGGGCTTCTGCCATGGAGAGGAAAGCTGCTGAGAGATATGTATAAGGCGTAATCGGAAATCATCCAACATGAATATCTACAAATAAGATGATATTGTTTTTCCAAAAAGCTCATAAATCGCAATATTTAACTTTTTGCACAGTATCCTAGACGTCCTAATGGCAACTACTACATCTTTCAAATCTTTTCCCTATATAGTGACGACTGTGCAAACATTAGAAGATTAAATGCATTAAAGCAATGATGAAATCCAACATTAAGTCATTTTTCTTTCTTTTCTCACTATTTAGCAACTGGCCAAAAACATTTACCTGCACGTTCAGGAACTGCGCCTGCACATCCACATTTTCTATCCAACGATAACGCTCCGTAATTGATTCGATCATCAAAAAAAACTGATCAGTGCATTCTGGTACTTGTTGCTGAAACAATTCTTTTTCTTTTCTTTATGTACTTCCTGATCGATATCCAAATATTCAAATTACCAATGACTTCAAAAAATATTTAACTCTATGAACCATGTCAACATCTGCAAAGGTGTGATATCGATTATTCCAGCAGTCTTCTCCGCAAAGCGCATTCTCTACTCCTGCGATACAGCTTTCACGTTCGAGCTGCAGCCACTTCAATAAATAAATATCTTCGCATAAAACGGACAGAACATTACCCGGACGTGTAGAAAAAGCAATATCTAAATATCATAAGTAATTGAAATGGCAAAGGATTATGAAGAGAAAAATAAATGGAATGTCTACAGTTTAGACGAAATAGCATTTCCAATCAAACACGATGACAAAATTTCTTCAGACGATCATAACACTGATATTTGTACATCACAGAAAAAAAAGATACTTTACCTTGCAACTCATTTTCAAAAGCGACGCACTCATCAATAAGATGAGAGAACAGTTCAGGATCGTCCTGCACTTTTTTAAGAATATTTTGCACTTTTTTTTGCGCGAAATTCACCAACTTATTCACATATTCATTCATTATTTCATTTTGTTCAGCCTTAAAAAAGAATTTTACGTTAAATTAAAAAAAGATTGATAAGTTTTGCTCGAAAGTATTATTTCGATCCTCTGCTTTCAGAAAATGACAAAATGTTTCTTATTCCCTTTAATATTCCAGAAGAAATCAAAGTTCACTTTGTCCTCGAAAATTTGTAGCGAAATAGCGCCAATCAGGTCGACGTTTGCTATTATCCAATTCAGTATCTGTGTAAAAAACCATTCTGGTTTAGATGGGTCGTTTGTTTTTTGCTCCGCGAAAAAATGATACTGGAATCGCCTTTCCACTGGGATAACTAATACCGTCAAAATTTTTGATCTTGAATAAAATCAATTGAAACCTTGCAGTATGAATGTGAATTACATGAAAATATATAGAAAGATTTATATTCTTAACGCTAAGATTTTCGTCTTAAATTTTTTTTTTTTTTTAAATTTTCGCTACACAGTGAGTGCATTAGGTGGATGTAAACTTCTCAAAGTTGTTTCAGAATTGTACCTATCACAGTGCGAGGCAATATTGCCATCATCCATGAAACTGATACACTTCAGCAAAATGGCGATTTGTTGAATCAGCTTCTGATGAGTCTTGAGATCAATAGCTTCTTCAAGTGGGTAATGAATTTTAGTCAGCAAAGTTTTAAGAGAATTAGAAACAAGCCGTTCTGTTTCACTGAGCAACTGCTTCTTGATTCTACCAATATCTTTAGCTTCATTTTCATCCTGAACAGCTTCATACTAAAACAGTTGAAAAAAACATATTTCCAAGTCTTTGTTTGCTCAACTGCTATCCGAATCACTTACATTCAAGTACACTGAAAGTAGGAGATCCCTCCATTTTTTTAACTCATTTCTAGATATTACTGAGAATGTTTCTCTATTTTAGAATATTTTACACATACCAACTGCAAATCCGCATTGTCGCTCTGCTTCAAAGACTGAATATCATCAAATACAGCAAAAAAGTTAGAAACATTTATCTCCTTCTTGATCTTTGATTTTACAAGTGCCAGCTTGTGAGCGGCCTTAAGGTAATTCAATTCCTTCATTTGCTGCGCAATACATTCCAAACGGTCGTGAATATCTGGCGCATTCTGAATGGTATGTTTTTTTCAAAGTAATATTTTCCTACTGAGAGTTTAAGCCGAAACGATTGAGAATAAAAAAAAAAAAACACTTCATCCAGCTCCATAAATGTAAAGGGATGCCCAGATTGGTTTATTGGAAGTTAAGATTAGAAAACTGCAATAATCCAAAATGACTAGAGTTAATCACAAAAACTATCGGACCTGCTTAAGCAAAGACCACAATTGCCCTTGCTTATTGTGGTAGTTCTTCAAAGCATCCTGTATCTTCTGTTTCAAGCGAACCAACTTCTTCCGATAAGATCGTAAACGTGAGAGTTGAATTGGCAGATCCTCGTGCATATAACATAGCCTCTCCTATAATCACTATCTTCCTGACTCAATTTGGATAACTTTAACTTCTCAAGATATACCAGTTGGGCACCTCCAGATCTTTCAAGGAAATCCTACATTTAACTCTTCGTAAAAAATGAGATAAGTATGAAGTCCACTCAAAAGAATACTTTAAAGAAATAATATTCTAAATATTGTGGTAAATATCATTCAGACACGATGTGCTAGTTTCAATATTTCGTTGTTTTATTATTAGAGTTCTGATTATCTTTTAACAGTCATAACATTTTGACCTAAATAGCGAGAACAAGGGACATCCTTACTTGAATTTTACACTGTTCCGCATCCAGCTCATCCTGAATAGCACGGAAACCTCGAAAATATTCATGAACATTGGTGGTACATAACTTACCAAATCTTTCCGCTAATTCTAAAACCTATAACAATGCAACATTTATAAGCAAAACAAAAATCATGAAATAAAGCTAATTAAAGTAATTCCAGGAACAGCGATAATGCAATAATTTTTTTGCCAATTAGAAGTAATTTTTGATGTTAAAATCATTGCAAAAAAGATCTTTTAATATTTTATGCGCTACGTAAATGCATGTAATAATGCTTGCGTGATTTCATTTGCGTATGAACGAACAAATTTGCAGAATCTTGTAAATGCTTATATGGAACAGGAAAAAAAAGCAACCTGAGAATTCTCAGAATCGATACTCGCTTCTACCATAACTCAACAATTCACGTCTCCACCTCCACGTCCCACAGTCCACGTTCCCTTATTCCACGTTCCACTGCATAATCCAGTGTGCCATCGCATAGCGAATTATACGAAAGTTGTAGTAAATTAATTCCATGCCTGTCGCATAATCAACACAAACTTTTGCTATAAACAAAGTTTCGATTAAAATCTCTGATCTCACGTTTTTCTTCTTTTTTTAGTTGCATTATTGCATTTTTATCTTTCTCCATTAATCTCATAGTATTTTACTCATTACTGATTTGATTACATTTCTCAGTAAATTTTGTTTCTAGATTTCAGGTTTATCACTAAATCCTTATCCTTCTTTATAATCTTCTTAGCCATCATAATTTCTAATATCAACTTACCTGCATCACAAATAAGTTTAACATCAATTCACTCATCTGCTGAAGTACTCCATTTTAAATATATTCATTCTCTTGATAAAATTTTATGTCAATTGCTCAGTAAGAATCATTGCATTTACGATAAGTTGTAATTAGTATAAAAAATATTTCCATTTAAATTTAACTTTTCCAAAAAAAAGTAGGATGGCAACAACATAGGAATGTTAATAAGAAGGAATAGCAATATAAAGTGGTGAAATGATAAAGATAAGTTTAGATAAGAGAGCAGTTCGATCTGAAACTATTTCTATGAACCAATATATTGTAAAGATGAAAAAAAAAAGACAAATTAAGAGTTTTATTTAAAATTAAATGAAGTAATACAGGATATATCAGAGAGAGAAAGATGATAATCGAAATTTTGATTTATTTGTGATGGTTAACAACAAGTATGAAATCAGTTTATCATACGTTTAACACATATACGTTTAACATACGTTTAACACATACACGTTTAACATACGTTTAACACATATACGTTTAATACATACATTGTTACTAGTAAATTGTGATTGATTTTTTGTTATGGTTTTTTTATTATGGTTGATTTGAAGAGATTAATTTATTACGTCTGTAACATTTCATGTAAATAACGTCATACGTACAATACTTGTAAGTTATGTTAATTATAAAAAGTCAAATTAGGAGAGAAATTTCCAAGAGATGATGGATCCGTAATGTAATGTTATAATCTAATCGTTATGTAATGATACTGTAAGTTTTAATTTTACACATGAACTAAAATGTTTTCTGTAGTTGAAAGATGGTTAAAAACTTAAGTTAAAAATTCACTTGATGATTAAGCATAAGAAATGATTTTCTACGTCTATGTTAATTATTTTCTGCGTTTATTTTACGTATCTCGAATTCATAGTCCTGAAAAATCGTAATCCTGAAAATTATACCGATATTGCTAAAAATTTTCAAATATTATCAAATGTATTAATATGATAATGTTAAAGTAAATTTGGTATGATTTTTAGCATTTTGAATGGCATTTTATATCTGAGCAGAATGTATTTGATGTTTTATTCTACGAGAGAAAGTATTTCCATTAATTGTTTCATTCATGCAAGTATTACTAGCTGTTTATTTCAGATATCACGAAGTTTTGTGATAAGCAGTGATTGGTGTAATATACATTGCATATCATGATGCTTCGGCGAGCGTGTGTCTTAGCGTTGTATACATCCGGAAAACCAGTATCTCCTCTCAGGTCGTTTGCTTTAGTTTATTTCTCCTATTCTCTTTTTACAAAATAATAAATCTTTCAAATTATCCATATCTATATTTTTCCAAACTTAAAAATGATTTAATAAAATTTATGTAAATTTTTCAGATTGAGAAGTTGTTTAATAAGAGACAGAGTTTATGAAATCACGTCGCGGAATCTTCACAGGTCTTGTGTACAGTTTTTATATGACAAGAGTAAACTGGAAGAAACACTCAAAAGATTAAAAGAGCAAGCAAAATTAGAGGAAAAAGAGGGCCAGGCACGTAAACAGGTGGTGTTTCGTTCATTACTTTTTTTTAGTTGACCGTGTTATATTAGCTGGTGTATATCGAAATCATACTGAAATTTAAAACTTCGAAAATACACATACTGCGCTAAATGATAGTTGATAGAACTGGCCGTAAAATTTAACGGTGTTTCCGGAATTTGCTTTCTAGAAGTTTTGGGGAAATCTCTGATATTTCTCAATTAAACTGTATTGGAAATTGAGTTCGATATAAACCATTCATATTTTTTGGACAGTATTTCCTCAGTTACAAAATTTTTCAAAATATTCAAGAAAACTTTTCAAAGATGGTTTTGCAATTCCTTAGAAGATATTAAGTAGAAAGCTGTTCAATAACATCATGATTGCTTAGTTACTGCGTCACTGATGGTGTATGGGTTTTCTAGAAGTGTTATCAAATGTAATTAGGGCTCTATTTAATCGAAAACATGGACAATTGCTGATGATTTTCTTTATCACAAAAATCTCAGGGTTGTTTGACAATCTCAATTTTTTTCAAAAAATTCAAGTTCCAGATGATAGAGAAGGCAAAGCAGCAAGTAATAATAGAACCTGTATACATACGTTGGCCAAAAGCTTTCAAAGAAGGCTGCAAACACTACTATCATGGATTCCGGTTGTTATTCCTGGAAATGCGATTAAGTGCCAAATATTTATGGAGATTCTTACGTAGGAAACCGCTGTTACGTCGTGAGAAGCAGCAGCTGGTAAGAACGCTTTCCGATGTGCTACGACTGATCCCATTTTCTGCTTTCATCATTGTACCTTTTCTGGAATTCGCGTTACCTTTATTTTTAAAATTATTCCCGAATATGTTGCCAAGCACATTCAAGGATGCTACTAAAGAGGTACTTCTTTATTACTTTTCATTTTTCTGAAAAATGAATCAGGTTATATTTTTAGATGGGGGAATAGAAATGATAGATAGGACCAATTTTGTTGTATATAACATGTTACAAGTCTTTTGGAATAAATAAATGCCAAAATATTATTGATTGATGTTTGAGCGAGCTTCGGAAAAATTATTTCACAGATATAATGTTGGCGGTAGTGACTCTCCAGTGTTTTTTTCTCTTCTGAGATATGGAAGTGATATGTGAACGAGTCAAAATAATTATCTGACTTGGGACAAATTTTTTTATTTTTTTTTTTTTGAGTTTTTAATATTCAAATTGTCATAGTAGTTTGTTAGCAGCTGTGATGTTATTTCATGCAATTTTTAAAGAAAAATTCACTCTGTTATACTGCAGGAGGAGAAATTACGGAGAAAATTGAAGGCAAAATTGGAAACAGCAAAACTGCTCCAAGCTGCCATGGAAGAAATGGCTTTATATAAGAAGAAAAATGCTAAGGATGATGATAAGACAGCCAGCACTGCTGTTGAATTTGCGGAATTCATAAAGAGGGTTTGCATCTCTGAAATACATCATTTATGCTCAGTTTAGCACTGGAGGAATTTTTAATCTTGTGTCGTTTTAGATGAAATTTTGCTGTCGAGAATCCTTATTTACTTCTTATATATTAATTTAGGTTAGTTAGTGTACATAAGGTAGTACTGTACACAGAATTATTGCAATTTTCAGGTACGTTTAGAAGGTAGTTATGTTACCAACAAGGATCTTCTTAAGTTTATTAAATTGTTCGAAGATGAACTTACATTGGACAATTTGCCAGCTAACACACTCCGAGCATTATGTCGCATTCTGAATATTCAGCCATTCGGTTCGCTGGAAATTATCCGGTTTCAGTTATCGTTGAAATTGCGAGCTTTGAGAGCAGATGATCAGGTATTGCTGTAACAGTTTGTAATAATTTTTAATGTCACTTCTGTTTGTAGTAATATCGAAACAATCTTCTGTTCGTTGATATTTGTCTGTGTGACAGCACATCGTGATATCAACATACATATCGTTTTCAAACCAATATTCCGTCGCTGATTTTTACTTTTCATTACTATACTTGTTCGATTATTTTTTATTATGCCGTCAGGAATATATCGATTTTGATATTTTTATTTTAATTTTATTCGTACATGTCTGCATTCATAAAAAATAAAAAAAATGGAAGGTTTCTGTTTTACGGACATTTTTTATGAATATAATGTATGGTGAAAGAAGAGAATTTTCCATTCGAAATTTGTAGTTCTTTCGCTTTTTCCAGGAAATAGCTTTAGAAGGTGGAGTAGATACCTTGACGGTGCCTGAATTACAGCAGGCATGCAGAGCACGCGGAATGCGTTCACTGGGGATGAGCGAAGAACGCCTTAAGGAACAGGTAAAGGCTATTTCTTTAGTCAAATTTTGAAGTTTCAAAGAGCATGATATCTTCGTTTATCACTATTCAATTGCAATGCAATGATGTTACTATGATCTACGATTCATTTGAGTTAAAACAATGGTTGGAACTATCCCTTAATGATAAAGTGCCGCCTTCACTGCTGCTCTTATCACGTACTATTTATCTACCAGAGGATATCACATTTGTGGATCGTCTGAAAGCACTAATAACAAGCTTGCCAGATAGTAAGTTTTATTCTGTGTTGAAAATTTATTTTTTTTTTTTAAGCATCGCTTCCAATGGAATGTTTGATGGTTTATTAAACCTGGGAACATTGTTCCTAGTTTAACTGGGTTAAATTTTTCAGATATTGCCGAAGAAACTCGCCAAAATTTGGCAGAGATTGAAGGTGATAAAGTAAGTTATGAAGCGAGGCTTCGTCTTTTGCAAAATATTGAGAAAGCCATCGATTCTGAAAGAAAAGCAATGGAAGAAGTCGAAAAGAAGGAGGCAATTAAAGTTAGTTTATTTCCTCTTTTTTATTTCTTTTTCCTATTATAACTTTTTTTTTAAAGTCACATTACATATTCATTATGAAAAAATTGCAGATGTCGAAGCATTGCTTTTTTCCGTCAGTCTATCTTGTGCTTGAGCAAATTTTATTTTACTCCTAATTTAGAGCGATTTGACGTTTTTTGGAGATGTTTTATATATTATTTATGTCGTGAATAATACCAGTAATATTTTGATTATCTAGAAAGCCGAAGAGGAAAAAGTAGCAGCCGAAGCAGCAAAAGCAGCAGTCAGTGCAAAAGCTGAAGCTATGGCTGAACTTTCTGTGGAACCACTCAGTCCAGACAAAGCTCCAGTTTTTGAAGTCACGCAACAAGCAATATCCCAAGAGAAAACCATCACAGATGCAGCCAGTAAACTGCAAATTGATGAAGTAAGGAATAATTAATCGCGGTACTGAAAATGAATTTGGGGAATAAAAGGAGTGGAGTAGAATCAAAATGTCGTATAATCAAGTTAAGAACTGTAGTTTGGAATTATTTCATTATTCTTCCACTCTTCGCAATATATGCATTCATTCAATAATAGTTTCCGTTTGGTATTTTGCAGGAGCATGTACAGTCGATAGAAAGTGTTATCCATGGTAATCCGATTTCAGAAGCTAAGTATGACATCAGAGAATTGAAAGAACAAATTAGCGAACACAATGAAGTAATATTCCTCGTCTTTTTTTCAGTGGTAATCTGTAATGCATAACACAGTATATATTTATCAACGGCAAGGAGATTTCATTTTAGGATCTGGAAGAATTGGATTCATTAATGAAAGATCTAAAAGAGCCTAGAGGTGCTAAATTACTTCGAGCACGTGTGAATAAGATGATGAAGAAGGCGGATAAACTGCTAGAAAAACTTGATGAAGATAGGAAAGCTATCGGCGAAATATCTGAAAGTGCTGCTGATGAGGAGAAAAAGATGAAAAAGTAAATCTTCTGCATATATACAATTAAGATTTACATTCAACAATGGTTATTTAAAATAAATGAATTTTTTATTCATACATAAACTTTCATTTAATCTTCTTGAGTCATACAAACTTTTACTACTTGCAGAGAGAGGCTAATGAGAGTAGAAGATCTCATACATAAAATGCAAACCCTGCAAGAGATGAGCGAGGAAGATAAAGAAGAATTTCGGAAAGTATGTTTTTCTGATCTTAAATTAAATCAAGCATAACTTTGGTTTTAATTTGTTACTGAAATATCTATTGGAGATTAAAGCAGATTCTTTTTTTCCAGATATTACAAGCTCTCGATGAAGATAGTGATGGTGTGATAGATGTTAATTTTGTCCTACACGTACGTTTTCAAATTTGAAAATATTTTACACAATTTTATGACATAAATAACCTTTAACACAACGGATATTTTCCATTCGGGTTACTGTCCTGCAGTCTCTAATTTCAGTGGCAAACATGGATTATGGGCCAGATATTCCAATTCGATTTTTTTTGCAGTGAGCTGAAGATGCTAAAGAAATGTTATGTTGCAGGCATTGGCCTTGTTCGGAAGTCATAAGGAGCTTCGTTTAACTGCGGAACAAATCAAGACGATTGTGGAGATGCTAAAAAAAGAAGAACATGTTGAGGCGATGAAGGCTTTCCTTTCGGGTGCTGCATCCTATCCTCCTCCTTCATCAGTTGCTACTTCTGATCATGATTTCTTGTCAGATCCGGCAAAGACGATCAAGCAAAAACTTTCGGCAGATCAGGCGAAAGTTACCAGTAGTGAAGCACTCGCAAAACAGGCAACTAATAAACAGCCAACAGACATGAAATAGAATATTGGTTATTCAAAATTGTTTGTAATATGTTTTGTTATTCCTTTTCTCTTCCGAGTTGCAAGAACCTGGTTTTTTTGATTCTCATGCGCGTACCGTTTATGGTAATACATGTCCTAAACATATTGTGAGTTTTTATCATCTTTCGTTTAACTTACCGAATTTCACAGATAAAATTGGTAACTCATCTGTGAAAAGTATTATCATTATTAGGGAAACTTTCTGTGAAAACAATTATGGATTATTTTTGCGAAATGATTTGATTCGCCGCTTAGCGCATACGTAAGGCATACACTAGTCATTTCGTATGCGTTATTTCCAGAACACTCAGAAACATTCAGAAAAAAATATAAATTGAATTGCTTCTGGAAATTTCTATGATATTTAAAGCATAGAATTTAATACCATATAGCTAACATTGTTCGTAAAATATTTGTTTGTGATTTGGAGTAATGAAATTAGCAAATATCACAGAATTTGTATTGGTTTGGATCCATTTCGCTTCTTGATTTATTCATCAATATTTCTTCATCATTAATGTCTTCCACTCATTTGTATATTTCGTGGATTTCATTTTTGATACTCAGCACTGTTTATATATTTTAGGAATAGTATCCACTTATTCAATATTACCATGCTGCGGATTAGGCATTTTTAATCAAAGAATGTAGTAGTTGTTTACTGAATAGTTCATATTAGCAAGCATTCTCTGACCTTATGTATGCGACGTGGAAACTATACTATTTTTTGTGATTTTGGATATTATTTACGGATGATTTGTTGATGCTTAACTTTCAAATTGTCTGTCCACGTATACTTTGATGATAAACTAAAACTGCTTAATTTAGTGTTTAAAAAAGAGGTTAAAATTTTTACCACAAATAGGATGGAGCAGGATGTTATTGTTTCGAAGGGTTGCATATATGCTAATGAGAGGAGCAAAATATAATTATAAATATTTAATTTTTGAATAAAATCGTTTAATAATGCCAAGCTAAATCTGTTAGAATCATTGAATTGGCTAGCCAATTATTCTTAAACTGCTTGACCTCTGTTTAACTCTAAATCAACCAAACCATGCTGACTTGTTCATCCCAAGCTTCTTTTTTTTTTTTCAGGATCTTTTTTTCCAGAACTCAGTTAATAGTTGCTCAATTTTTAATTCTTTACCTGCTATATTCCAGTCTTTTATATTAGACCAAAATAAGGCATAAAATTCTTTTTTCCGATTTAAATCGCATTTTGGCATTAAAAGAGAAAAGCAGAAAGCGTGCAACAAATGTATTAGGAAAAGGAAATCGCTTGTAAAAATTAGTATTTAAAATGAAAAGAAGGATGAGTCATTTGATGAAATCAAAATAGATCATTAAATCGAATCACCAAAATTCGCATCTAGAAGGCATATTTCTTAATCATTGCCATGTTTTGTAAATAAATATGATTGATATATTTGCATATCATTTGGTGTCGTTTGATATTGGCGTATTTGCATATCATTTGAAATTATTTCATTTTATTCAATTTTTATGTAAATATTTCGTTCTATTACAGTATTCACATTAATGTTCCCTCCGATGGTATCCATAAATGTGATTGAGCGTAGTGATTACATTCAGCATTTGTTGTTGTTGTTGCTGATGATGATGATGATGATGTTAACCTAAAAATGTCCATATACATCTTTCGATTGATATCTGATTAGGCTAGAATTATTAAAGAATTATCAATTGGTAACAAGATTTAAAATACATTCATATTTAGAATGATCACTAGCTGAGTTCAATAATCTATCAATCAATAAATAGCAACTTCAAGTTTATATAATAATTCTTTTTTAATTGAGCATATTTGAATTATCTTATTTTTCTAATTTAAAATTTTAATTACTGGAAAAAAAGTAATTGGATTGTCCTTAAAAAAATCAATAATATAATTATCGGCTATTTTAATAAAAGATTTGAATTATTTTGTAAATCTCGATTTTATAGTAATTAACCTTTTTGGTTGAACTTTTCGAAATGCGCTACTATATTCCTTATTCACTTCAGCTGTCTCATTTCGAAGTTGTTCAATTAAATGATTTTTATCAGCCAATTCCTGCAGATACTTAATTAATTTATTTGTTTACCTACTTGTTTGTAATGACAGAGAGAAAAAGAAATACAAAGAGAAAAAGGAAATGCTAATTTTGAGTACTGTAGAGAAAACGAACCTGACACAATTTGATATTTTGTCGTCGATAGTATTGGCTTTGATCGTCACTCGGTTGTGGCATTTGTGTCTTTACCTGAAACAATTAGTATAAGTCAAGCTAATTAATCATAAAGTATTGGAAAATACTATTGTTGTCTCCTATAAAATCCAAAGTTTGATTAAATTTTATCAAAAATCCTTTCAATTTAAATGAAAATATGAAAATGATTAATGTTGAAAAAAATTAGCAAATTGAGTAAAATTTTTTTTTATAATTAAAATTTCTATACAGTGAGTATCTGCATGCATTTAAGTTTAGTATTTTTAGGCTAAGTTGATCTTCCTCGTAGAAATGTAACTGTTTCCGAAAAAATTGTATTCCGTTTAATTTTAATTACAATAATATATTTATTTCTTCAAGTAGAAAGTGATATTTTCGAAGTTCAATTCAAAATTTTTTTTTTACATTACGTTTATACACATAAACTTTTTTGCACATAAATATCAATTTCAATACTTATATTTAATAGTCGCTAATGTTGAAATTTCATTATAATTTCAGTTAATACGAATTCAGCATAATTAAAATGGCTATAGGTTCCACTATTTGTTCGAAAAAAGTGGTATGAATGTATGATAGGAACCTGCAAATTGGAATGTGTTGGGAAGGAATGATCACTACTTTCCATCAGTGATGTTATCCGTCTGTTGAGTTCGGCAATATGGGCACGGAGATAGTTGAGTTTTTCTTCATGTACAGCTCCATCCTGTCATTAATGAAATCTAATTAATTAACAAACAAGCAATAGATAAACAATGAATAAGTAAACAAGGAATGTGCAAACAATTGGATTCTAAACAATGAGCAACAAATGATCAATAAATAAAATTTCGTATTCCCATAGGTTATTGTATGGAAAAATGAACGATTATTGAAGAGGATGGACAAAAATATAAGAAAGAAATTATTCTAAGAATATCTAAAGTTCTCCTTTTTTTAAAATTAAAATCGGAAATTTTTTTTCGCAAATAAGTTTAAAAAAGAAGAAAAGATTTTGTTTTTGTTAGGAAAATGGAAATTTAAAAGAACAATAAAAAATCAATTTTTGCTTTATTTTTGTTTATAAACATAATAAATTTTTTCAGAAATTTTCTCTCTAATATTTACTTTTTCTGTTTTTTTTTTATTATTTAAATAATAATAATTTTTGGAAAAACATTTAACTCTAAAATGGAAATAAAATTTTTTGAAAAAATAGAAAATGAAGAATATTGCTGTAAATAAACAAATTTAATAATGCAACAGTGATTGAACACTTACGACAGGTACCAATCCTCGTTTTAATAGATTGCTCCGTTTTTCAACACTCTTTAAACGTTCACAGTACCAAGCAATTAATCGTTTCGCATTTTCTAGGCCACGGTTAATCATTGTTTTTTCCTCATCCAAATATCCTTCATACTTACACTAAAATTTCACAATGTCATTAAAATTTGTTCATTTTTTTATTATAATGAGATGATTTTGAAATTTGATAAATTAATATGTTTTTAGTTATGAAAAGGTTTCGTTCTTGCAAATGTTCGCAAAAAAAAGATTACGAACCATATTAGATGAATCATGGATATGTTGACAACTAGTTGATAATGATGAACATGGCGAAGCATGTGAGTTACGCCATTTGATATCGGTCATACCGGATGAGGCTAAATTTAGGTTTGAATTACCGAAAATTTCGATTGCAAACAGTTAGCTCTAGTACAGACTAATTAAAGCAATGAGATATATTAAACAAAGAAAAAGAACGAATTAGAGTTCTTCCAGTAATTTCAATTTTTAATATTAAAAATTACGATAATTAAGAGAAAAAACGGTCGTGTTACTAATATAATTACTACTTATTGCAAAAAATCATCATTTTAGTGTTAATTATTAAAACACAATTGACCATATTATTCAAAATAGACCAGTAATTAGATGCTCAATAGAGTCGAATTTATAATACTATTTTCGAGATTGCTGACAGCATCTCATTATTATTTGCTAAATGGAAATTATCCAATTAGCAACGGCAATTTTAATATTAGCATTTTTTTTTTTTGATTTTGGTTCCATTTGCAATTTTTTCTTTCTATTTCTATTCTTTTATTTAAAAAATCAATTATTATTTACTATTTTCAAATGAAATTCATAAATTAATCATTGTTTTTATCAATAAGAATTATATAATTTCCTAATTAGTGCAAAAATAATTTAAGGCTTACCGATTGAGGAAGCATATGAATTAGCTGTACTTTGCGGTCGACATCTGATCAACTTTTGCTGTCGCTTTTCTTGAACAACCTGTAACTGAAAAAAACTATTAAATTAATTTAATTAGTTTTACTTTTTTTTGTTTCGGAAACTTTTTTCATTTAAATTCACATAAATGCTGACGAAAACAAATGTCACGCAACACTTAAATGTTAGCTAACAATACTGTAAGTAAAAATTAATAATGAAGTGAAATCATATGAAATTAATCATCAAATTTTTAAAATAAACTTTAAAAATTGAAACGAAATAAAAAGTAGGAAACTTTGAATGTTTTAACTGACGGACAGAAATTATCCTGAGAAAAATTCTTTTTAAAAAATATTCAGACTTTTTTTGCAATTTTTCGTCTTTTTTTTGTACTATGAAGACGTATCTGAATTTTCTGTTAAACTTTTTTAATCGATTATTTCTTCTAACCTTTTTCGGTCTCATAATTACTTTAACATTATTATCATTTCTATTCATTTCATTCCCATTCCAGTTTTGATTTGAATTATTTGTGTTAGCTGTTAAACGTATTCCATTCAAACCCATTGATGGCCCATTACGTCGTTTCACGTAGCTAAAAAAAGTTGCCATTTAATAACATTACAATATAGGAATTAATTAACTAATCAATTAATCTATAAAATTAAGCATTTATTTGTATGTTAAAATTATTTCGTATTGAATCATTAGTCAGAGAAAAAAAATTTACTCATTAAAATACGAATCCAATTCGTTACCAATTACTCGTTGCTTAGCGTTCATACAGTAATAATATTATGCATAAGATAAATGTCTTGCAGTTAAATTTGATAATATTATGATAATTGGTAATTTCAAAGTTCAAGATTGCTGTTGAGCTATCTTTTCAAGAAACTGCATTACTGAAATTATTTTAACAAAATTAAAATTAATTAAGCAAATTGATATGCATATAAACCAAAAAGATAATGTTAAAAA
The DNA here is from genome assembly GCA_029876185.1 of Mansonella ozzardi. Lineage (NCBI taxonomy): Eukaryota > Metazoa > Nematoda > Chromadorea > Rhabditida > Onchocercidae > Mansonella > Mansonella ozzardi. The sequence goes on along the minus strand of JARVGP010000077.1, from coordinate 11,908 downwards.
TGAAAATCGATCAGTTTAATGAACAACAATAGCTGACAAGCACTGATAACAATGATGCTAAGATGAAAAGTCGTAATATTTCTTTGCAAAAAAAAAAATTTATTACTGAATGATAGTCAAGATCTAAAGTTAATTTAAATCATAAAGGAGTTATTACAATAATCTTACATAATATTTATAAAATTTAATTAATAAAAGTGTCAAAAAGTTTTGATTCAAATATATTTCACAAATAATATAAGCAACTTCGATAGTTAATTTCAATTATTTTTTTCAGAAATCTTTTAATTTTTTTCAATTTTCAAGTGCATGCATGTTATCTTGATTATCTGAAAACGATTGGTTATGAACAATAAATATATTTTCCGATCACTCATTCGACATAAAGATAATTAATAACCATGAAAGTATTGTAATAACATGAAAATAATAACAGTCATAAGTAATAGTAATATTAATAATGATAGTGAAATTTTAATTATTATTGTTATGATAGTTTTAATAATAAAATAATAATAGTGATAAGAATAACAATAATGGTAATGAACATTCGATGATGACAGTATTACTGGTAATTTTTTTAATAAATATCTTTTCATTAATAAAAAATATGCATAATGACAACACTGATGATAGGATATAAAAATAAGCATGTATATTGTAACAATACTAGTAGAGCTAATTAATAGCATATGAAAATAATCAGTTAATTATTCGTATAGAATTAAACAAATCTTCGCATAATTTTCGCATATTTAAATTGAATATTTATAGAAAGACGAAAACAAAAAAAAGCAAAAAAATCTATGTAACATTATTGATTGTAATGTGAAATTAAATTTCAGTGTGCAATATGGAAAGAAGAAGTATTCAGTTGACAAGTTTGGTGATCGAATGATCACGATCACCAATCATTATCAAGGTCATTGATTAATACAACGCAACAATCAGATTTTCAAACATCATTATGTCGCCTCTCTGATGATGACACGATAGACAGGTCACATATATCGATACCTACAATACCTGTAATGCAATTTTGATATGTATCCTGCAACATAAATCTATCCCTTCGTTTTATCATTTTACTCTGACGCGTTTTTTTTTTTGTTAGAAAAAAGGTTACAAATTACTAAATAACCAGAAAAAAATCAGTTTCTAATATAGTGATTGAAAATTCTTTATTTATAATATTAATATAAAACGCAAATATTTAAGAGAAATGATTTTTGTACGAAGCAAAGAAACTATCTGTAAATTATTATTTTCGTTTTTTGCTTTTTTTACGAAAAAATACATTTTAATATCAAAGAATTGAAAAAATTCCAATACAATTAAAAATGTTGCTAGTAATTTGAATTTAAGCAGATTGCAAACTAATTATCTTTGATTTATGGCAAAAAAAAACTTCTTTCAAATTTCATAGAATTCTCAAATTATTAATGCATGGGAGAATAGCAGCCAGAATGATAACAACAAAAAATGAATTTTTTTTAAATGATATTGGAAAGCGATTGCATATTTATTTTATCTTAACAAATAATAATAATATGAATATTTACCCGAAATTATTGCAAATTAATAAAAAATAGTCAAATTCCCAAATGTTATTTTATAATGTCGATAGGTAAGAATTAAACGATTATTAAATGTTGATGACAATGTGACAAATAAAAAATGAAATATGTGAATTTTATTTTGCAATTTTTTTTTTTTTCGGAAATAATGAAGTTTTTTAATTGGCAAGTGATGTAAATGGTAAATGGAAATAAATTAAAATAAAAAAAATGAGAAAATTAATAGTTTAAAAAGTACACAGGCATAGATCTGCGGAGAAAATATTTGGAAAAAAAAAAGCAAAAGAAGAATTTCTGATATGATTCATCACATGCGTCAATGATATTAGATTGCACTGTTGTGAAAAAAGTTCCTGGTATTAAATGATTGAGCGATCATTTTTATTGACTTTTTAAGATCATTGACTTAAAGATAGATAACTAACTTTGTAATAGATAGTTAATAGTTGGAATAAAAATTAAATTTATTATCATAAACTGCATATGAGAAAGGGAATAATCAATTAGAGGTTAGAGATCGGAAAGAAATTTAAAATGGTACAAATGATTTTTTTTTTTTTGTTGCAACAATAAATAAAGCATGCAATTATTTCAGCCTAATTAACCATAAATAAGTAATTGATAATCATATTCAATCTCCAATTAAACTAATTAAAAATGTATGTGCTATAGATATTGTTCTGTTCCTGCAATGCATAAACTATACCATATATTGAACTGATAAGAAATGTGTTTAAAATTATCAAACCTAGACACTTAACGATTATTTTATACATTAGCAAACATGTAAACTATGGGGATTTAAGTATTTTTTTTTATAAATTTAATTAATTTTTTTCCAAAGGGATGAATCAGTCCGATATGCCACATTTTATGGATGGGCTATACTATCAGAGTATATCCATCCATCATGATTTATTTACATAAACACTTATGGCATTTTTTCTTCGTATCATTCAAGCGAACAAATATTCCACCATTTTTTATTTCCGTATTTTCCCTTAAATCATGTTTACTCGTAATAAGTGATATTGAAATGTTTATTAGTAATATATTACTTAGTGATTATATTTAAAAGAATGGTTTAATTTGCAAAAAGTTATTTGAAAAATAAATGAACGAATAAAAAATGAAAAAAACATAAAAGAAAGTTTTTTCCATTAAATAAATACGAAAAAATGGTATATAATTGTTTAATTAGAGAGCCGTTTGATAATTAGCAGACTAATCGAATAGTTTAATTATTAGCAAAACATTTGAGTACATTTTAAAATGAGATTGCAAAAGATATTTGATAAAGCTTTTGAACATTAAGTCATGATCAGCTTATTCATTCTTATTTATCATTTAAATATTTGCTTTTTTTCAATCAGTGAAATCATCGTGGATAATCCAAGAAATAATGATAGCAGTAATCAAAAACAAATGCTACGGTAGTATTGAATGAGATGTTAGAATGGATAAAAGTATGTCAATTTTAAATTAATTTAAAAAATTCGTTAATTTTTTGGAGTTTCTAAATTTCTTCATAAATGTTTGAATTAAAAGATAACTGCAATAATTTATCGGTTACTTTTTTAATTTGAAACACAAAAATTAATTGGCTGAGAAGAAATGATTGAACCATTTCTAACAACAATGAATCTTCATCTGATCCATAACGGTAGAGGTATTTAAGTTCAGTGGAGTAAACAATAGATGAATTGAAGACACTTCAAACATTAATTACTTCAAATGGAAAAGGTTCCCGAGCACAGTAGTGGATTTTCACTGTCCACAAATACTACTACTTCATTGTTTACACATTTGACTAAATCATTAAAACCATTAAACCATTTCCTATTTCTTATACGCGCTTTCATCTTATCCGTAAAATGTTAATGGAATTTAACAACAACAACAACAACAACAGCAATAACAATAACAACAACAGTAACAACAACAACAACATCAGCAACAATACAGAAGCAATAGCAGATCCAGTGTTCCACTGAACAATCGTATGAATGCGCTAATTTACAGCTAGAATTAACCCACATTTCATGGCATATTCAAATCCTATTATAAATTAATTATTTTTTGTATTTACAAACAAACTGATGTGCGCCAATATCTATATGAATACATAACACCCACACATACATACCGATACAGAGAGAGGCAGAACACAGAGATATACAAACAAGCAAACAAACAAACATGTTTGCGCAAAGTTTGTCATCGAACAAAGAGACGTTATTAAGAAAGAAGACGAGATTTTCGATCCAACTGATCCAATTTTATTCATTTATTGATGGAAATGAGTAGTGATTATGAAATGAAATGATGCTTAAATCAGTGAAAATTAGTTTCATTTCAAACATATATCACATCAAACTTACATAACAGAAAAGATGGAAGTAATTTATTTATTTATCATTGAATGAAAATGTTCCATTTTATTTTAAAATAAATTAACAACTATTAATTTATTATTTATATGCACAAATTGTTTCCATAAACAAATGATGATAAAAATGAAAAAGTTTTATGATAATTGATTATTCGTGTATTATTGTTATTAGTTATTATGACAACTAAATATTCATATAATTATTTTGCATGATTATTTGAATATTCTTGGACTTAATTATTATTATTTATCAAAATTACAATTATTATTATTAAATATTGATAATTATAAGCATAAATTCGCATGACGGCATAAAAATCCATACATTTAATTACATAATGACCTAAATATTCGTATATGTAACTATTTCTATCAAATATTCGTATTCACATGACTGTAAAATTTGTATATTTAATTATTTGTACCAACTATTGAGTATCTGCTTATACATATTTACATGCTAATTTAAATATTCGTGTACTTATTTATATGACTACTTAAATATCAATATATGTAATAACACAACTGCTTAAATATTCGCGTATTTGATTACACAACTATTTAAATATTCGCATACTCAACTGGTATAAATATTCGCATTTTTCGTGTACATAATTCTGTTAAATATTTTTATAAATATTATTAAATATTCCTGCATTTAATAATTACTATTATTTTCCGGCACATTTAAAGCAAATTTTATTTTGATGAAATTTATTAAAGTCTATCATTTTTTTTTCTAGCACTTTAAAATTAATTTGAATATTTCGAAGAAAAAAAATAAACGAAATACCATGAAAAAAATAGTAGGAAATATCAATTAGAATATTTTGAAATCAATAAACAAATAAACAAAATTAGATTAATTAGTTTGAATTGATGAATAATCAAACAATATTGAGCTAATTTAAATTGCAAAAATTTAATAATCAAACAATGAAAGGTTGCATTTTATAGTTGGTATTTAATATACAGTTACTGCTAAATTGAATTAAATATTTGAACAATTATCATGAAAATGTTAATAAAATATGGAAATTGCGTATTGTATCTGATGAAATGTTGATTTATATTGATTTAATTTCTCAAAATTCCCAAAATTTCAATTATCAATATACTATTACACGGACACATTTATTATCTTTTGTATGATATGAAATGATTCCTAAGCAATCATAATTATTTTAATTATTTCGGGTGGGAGATTACATTGAGAAAAATGTTGTGGAAAAATGCACAGAATCATACGATTGGTTGTATTATGGCCGATTAAGGAAGTATGGGCAAATGGCAGAAGTATTTGTTGTAAAATTGTAAATTTGTGAAATTGTAAATTTCAATCGGAATGATGCCATAAAAAGAAAATGATAGAATTAAATGAATTCACCTGAAAATTTGATGAGTTTGTCGTTATTTTTTCTTAATTTTTTTCTTTTTTAATCATTTAACAAAAATTTAACGATGCATTGAAAATTATTTTTCATCAATTACCACCAACTAACACAATTGATATTTTATTGGAAAGGAAGATGAATAATATTTTTAATTGTCATCACAAATAAAATTTTTATTTTTTGTTTTCGCTAAAAAACTTGAACTTTCAATAGTTTCAATGCAAATTTAGCTTAAACATAAAAAATTCGCAATTTAAATTATGCAATCATATTTGAAATGGCATGTAAATTGATTGATTGGCTGACTGATTGATTTTTTTATGATCAATTCATTTAAATATTTATTACGCTGAACAAATACAACCAAATATTTTCGAATGATATTCATTTACTATTTGTTCCAACTGTTACTTGTTTTATAGTATCTTAATTGCCTAATATACTTTTAATATTAAACTTAAACTACTTCACATAAATATTGTTTCTCTTTGCTAAATAATAGAACTGCAATAAATAATATAAGTCAATTCAATTTTGAAAAATTATTGGTATTATTTTTAATATCATTATTATTATTGCTATTATTATTATTATTATTTTGTTACCCTGGTAACTGTGGAAATTTTCTCAGCAATTTGAAAGTTTGTGGAAACGTAATAGAATAAATAAGTGAATATTTCATTAATTGAAATTTTTTCAAAGAGTCAGAAAATTTGATATATGATCGATAAACAAATTCGCAAATATTTCATTTTAAATTCATTTCAGTAATTACTTTGGATCTTAGTAATTTAAAAATTTTCTTTAAAACAAAGAAATAAATAATTAAGATTATAAGATCTTATATAATCAAATTCAATTTGTAAGAGAAACAAAAAAGAATGGCAATTGGAGCGAGGAATATTTAGCACCAAACATAAACTATTTAATTAGCCGCAATAATTGATTGGAAAATAAAATTACATTGAAGGAATTGAAATTGAAATACATTTCTTCAAGAAATAATTTTTTTAATTTTATTGCGTTCACATATATAAGAGAAATTGAAGTTAAAACAAATTTCTTTCAAAATAAATTAACATTTATGATCTAAAAAAACCGGTTTATATAATCTTTTCTGTAATTAAATTTACCTCATGTACTATATTCTCAAAATGTACATCACAATTTGATGAAGCACAATATTGGAACGGAAAACAATATGAGATAAAAGAATGTACAAATTAATTTGAAAAAAATCGCCTCGTTAACTTCCAACAAATTATAAATTCAACAATAAAACAGACGGGAAAATTACGAATATCATCAAACAACAATATTTCTTTCCGGAAAATAGTTCACATTAACTAGAATTTGCAAAGCACAGCAAAGTGCAGAACAGATGAAGACCTAAATTTCGGAAATATTTGAATGATATTTATCTTTTTCCGAGGATACATTCACTTTTAGCAATTTTAAATATCGATAGGAAAAGAAATCGTTGATAAAGGAATTATTGGATGGAATTAAATTTCTTTTTAATTTCAAAATCTTTGAAATTCGCATGTTCCTTCCGCGAATATTTTTGTGCATTTCTCAAAACAAGTAAATTTTCTAATCAAAATTTGAATCTATTTAAGAGTTGACAAACTCTTAATGGAACTGTTTCATTGTAATTTTGATATGACATCAAATTGTGTAATTAGTAATGCTCAATTTCCATGCTTAAATTTCAAAATTTATTTGACATGTATAAAAGTAAACGATTCATACAATTAGCAGCAAATTAAATACAATAATGATTCACAAAGGATATTAAATATTGACTAGTTAAAATAAAAGGGATTTTCACTCAGGAAAGAAGAGAGGACAGATCGATTAGCATTTTCCGAATGTCATCCGGAAAATGATTGAAACTTTGCAAGCTGAATATAATTAATTGATTACATTCCGCGTTAATCATTACTTTTATGAACGGACTTGTCAAATTCTTATTTCATTTTATTTTTAAGCTAAAAAATTTTAAATGAACAATTAATTAAACGTAATTATGCTAAAAAATATATGATCAATCAGTCAATCACAAATCTCGTTTATTCATTGGCCAGTTTTATTCTTTTAACTTTTTACCATTAATTTACCACTCCAAACAGATAGATAGATAGATTGAGTATACCTGTTGAGAGACAAATAAATATTTTCTTTTCTCCAATATTTCATACTTTTTCCAATCTGTCTTAGCTTTATTTGATTATTGAAAGATCGATTCGGTCAATAGATCGATCGTTGAAAATAATATTGGATATTGTGATTTGATTTGATTTTTCCAATTCTTTTTCTTTTTCTTTTTTTTCTCTTTTCGATCCCTGATTTATAGCAATTCTAACAAATTCCATCATCATACATAATAAACCAAGCTCTAAGTACATTTAGGCAATAATGAAATTAACTGGAACACTGATGAATCTTTGGTAAAGACCTAAGCCATAAATGAAATATATTTGGGAGCGACAATTTAATTTACAGCCAAAAACTTCGTCAACCAATGTGTACAATATATATCGATATCTTTGGCTGACACACAGAGATATCGATACGTACACATAAATAAATAGCCTTACATTTTACAAATTTCTAAAATTAAAGACAGTCAAAAAAGATAATAATAACGGAACAGTGATAAAAATAACAACAAAAGTAGCGATAACATTGAAATAGATTTATTAATACATAATTACAAACTACATGCTAAAATCTTCTCTGAAACAATTTGTACTCCCCCTCTCTTTCCCTCCTCTATTCGTCTTTTCTTGAATCTTTTTCTTACATCGATGCAATTTATTTATTTATTCAATTAATCTCGTCAAAATCATATCAAACTTAATACTTATCGACAGATTTTAATATTTCTCGGAAAAAACAAAAGTTAGCATAAATTTTCACAATAAATCATTCTTTTTAATGTCACAACATCTACAAATAAATGTTCGTTTCACCTAGTTAATTTTTTCTCTCCCGAAATGCATTTTAATTAATACTTTTTCGCATAAAATGAAAATAAACATTTAATTAAAAACATAAAAATCCATATAGTAAAATGCCTTTTAATCATCGTATAATTACTTTATAATATATATTAGCCATATTTCGTACAATTTATTAAAATCGTTCTTGGCTAATAATTGATTTCTAACACGTAATTTTCCATTAGAATTTACCAGATTTATCAGAATGTTAGCCGATGTTTATGAGACAGAGAGGCTGAAATCTAATAAGACCTTGGGATTTCTCCTCTGCAAAACAACTTATTTTTATTCATATACCATAATTGCTATCACTATTTCAACCTTTTTTTTTTTCCACATCCTTTTCTTCAAGTCGATATCTGCATTTAATTGATTGATCTATTTGACCATTATCTTCATTCTGTACAACAAACGTCACCAATATTTGGATTCAAAGGATTCGAACGGAGATAACAGGTACATCTTTACATGCTTTCTACTTTATGTAATAGTTGTTTTCAACCAATAGTTCTCATGAATTCAAACATGAACCTCGATATTTTAAACGCGGCGAAATAAAAAACATATGGGACGTGCCCTCTTTTTCATTGATATGTCAACTTTTCAGTTAAAAAATGATTTTAAATTGATAAAAGATGATTTTCGTGAAAGTTTGATCTCTGCTGTAAATAAAATAGCCACATAGTCAAGAAACAAAATTAGGGACCACTACTACATACCTTTACTTCATCTCATCATTTAATTGTATTATCACTGACCTTATTTAAAGAATATAAGCTAATCTTTTTGTATTTCTCCATACTGAATAACTTCATTAGATTCTTTGTCAGTCTGAATGTCATAAAATGGGTGCGCAATTTACGTTAATCACGTCAGTAATACAATGCATTGAGAAAAAGAAAAAGCGGAGAAAATAAAAAACGTTTAATTCCATTCAAATCATGAAGAGGGAAATGTTTCGTTCGAATAAAACCATTTTTAGAAGATGAAAGCTAAAAGGACAAAAAATTTGCTGACACACGCAAATGACAAAATCATAAAACATTGCTCGAAAAAGCAATAATGATAATGATAAAACGATCATGGAAAACAATAATAAACTTTTTTGCACAATGATAATTAGAATAAAATGCAACTTTTCTTTCAAAATCTTTGCTCAACATATCAACACAAAACGGCCATGCTTTTTTTATATTTTGCATACAAACTGATAAAGATGAAATGAAAGAAAATAGAAAATTTAGAAATATGACATAGAAAGGAACACTGCGCATATAAAAAAGTGCAAAATGTACTTTGCAAGATATACTATATAATAATTCACAATCAATTTTCGAACATTATTATTATTATTAGGAATGTTGAAACCAGCAAGATTTATGTATCATTTTTGAATAATCCAAAAATAATGTTAATATTTATTTATTGGGAGAGAAAATTGAAGTTACATGTATTTGAGATTAATAATAAAGTATTCATGAATTTGACCGTGCAGTAAATATTTCAAGAAAATATACATGATTTCAGTTTAACCGATTTCTTAAAACAAATTTAAGATCTCATAACAACAATCTCTAGGATTTATGGCTTATGTTTACCTTTTTCCAAAAATATGCCAGTATATCATAGATTAAAGGAATCTAAAATCTGTTTCTCTCCTAACTTAAAAACTAACCCGTAACCGTGCTGGCAACATTTAAACTTTAAATTCAACATCAAGGAGTCGATGACAATTCAAACTCATTTGCAATATATTTTGATAAATTTCAAAACCGCTTGATACTCGTGAAATTTCAAAATCCCGGAAGCAAATAAGGAATGAAAATAATCGATAAGACAGTGAGATTATGCCCAATAATCCTATTAATATCGTTTGATTAATCAATAATTCACAATTGGAAGCACCGCTAAAAGAAAGCTCAGAAATTCATCTAACATAATTGAAGGAAAAAATGATACACGTACAGCTACTGAAATTATATAAACAGAATATGATGCAGTCGGCAAATGGTACGATAAATACACAAGGAAAAAAGTATTAACGCTGTTTTCATTATCATTTATAAATAATTCTTGTTGCTACTATCACAAACATTGTTACTGTTGCTCAAATTCAAATCAGTTAATCCAGGCAAAATATAAGAAAATTTCCACCACTAAAATTTTTCAAAAATATACAGATAAATGCGAAGAATCAGGGTAAACACAATGATAACCAGTTAACCCAGAGGAACAACAGACTCGAAAGAAGACATCATCTATTTTAGCAAATTAAGAAAAATAATTTTAAAACGCTGATTTCAAAAAGGTGATAAGAACGATGCTGATATGCCACGCAAGAGTGACAGTAGGACGCGTTAAAATGATAAAAAAATTTTGATGAAAATTTCAAAGATTTCATTATGTTAGGTGGAAACTGTAAATGAAACGCAGTGCAACATCAAATCGTTTCCGGAATATTTCGTAAGTACTGTATCCCGGAATTTTTAAATAATTGTAACAGGTCATCGCTGATGGAAGTTCATCATCGCCATTTCCATATGAACCGGATTTTTTCACAACTGTTAATGGCGGATTCAATGAACGAAAACCACCGACTGGAAGTTTTGGTGAACCCGTCACAAATTGCAGAAATTTCCTTTGCTACAAAAATCAAAAATACACTAAATGCAAAAAAAAAATTAAGAGTGTGAAAAATCGAACCTGCCAAACCAGTTATCACCAAATCCATCAAGATATCAGCTGTACCAAACAAAAACAAAAATTGCCGTAATGCAATTTAAGAATTAGAATAACCAAAACTATTTATTTAGTCACTACTGCAGCTAAAAGAGTTAAACATGAGTCAGACATGGCCAAGCGAAATAAATAGCTCCTTCTTTCTTTAAAAAATCTTACTCATTTGTGGTAATACAACGACATTTACAATCCTAAACTTTAATGTTTAAACAAATTACACGTTACGCTTATTTTTCTCGAACTTGCATTGCATTAAGTAAATTAATTTCTTTATAAACTGCGACTCAGTTATTAATTTTTTATAACGGCACCTCAGGCTGTAAATAAATCAACAAAACCTGTTGACTGTCATAAGAGGCAAGCATCTGTATAAGCCATCGTATCTGATCGCTATCATGCGTGTACCCGTGGTCCGGCTTTATAGCTGATTGCAATGCTGCTTCATTCCATGTGCGTTTCCACGTCTCTTCCGAACAACCACAAAACAGTTCCTCCATCTGCAGAGCAATAAGTTAATATTTATTACAGAAAAATAAAATCGCAATGATTACGAGCATATGTCTGCTTGGCAATAAAACTTCGTCACTTACTACTTGTTTCCCTAATAAATCGCTTTTAAAAATCATACGCTGCCTAATAGGCCAGAATTTCGATTGATTGATAATGTTATTTGTGCAATAAAATACCAAGATACAGTATTTTAAAGTTAAATAACTATTAAATAAAATTATACGGTGTTAAAATAGCGTAAAAAAAAAAAAAAAAAAAAAAAAAAAAAAAAAAAAAAAAAAAAAAAAAAAA